>OY829505.1:21199670-21494511 GCA_963691665.1 Clepsis dumicolana | reverse complement strand
CCTGAAAATGTGGCATATTCCAGTCATGCCATACATACTTCCTGTAAAGCAGTGCTTCCAATGCCTGCATTAAGGTCACATGGCTAAATTCTGTAAGAATGGACAGAGGTTATCCATATGTATTGAGGCACATTCATTCAAGGCGTGTCAAAGTACCTATAGCCAACTCTATGTGTACATTGTAGTGGCAATCATATGTCAATCTTGGGTTAGTGTCCTTTAAAATAGCAAACATTACAGAAAATAATATTTAAGTCTCAGCCAAAACTTATACTGAAATGTTAAAAATGAAAAATTTCCTCTCAATATAGTAAGAAATAATTACTTACCAAAGTATTGCTAACTTTTCTTTTAGACAACCATAATGCATTAGCATTGCTAATGGAATTGCGGACTAAAGTGTTAACATTATATTAAACTATGAATAAGTACTAGTATAAACACTAACAAAATAGCAGATTGCTTTAAAGAAACAGCAAAAATATTGAAAATCCCACAAATTCAACAAAAAGCAATAAATATTAGGTATGCAGTGGAATTTGCAAATTTTATACCTCTAAATAAAAATATTCTTAAGTTTCTAAGTGATAATACGTATTGAAACATGGCTAAAATTTCATATTAAAATTCAATATTAATGGTTCAATATTAATGTTGTGCAAAATGATTGGAAATTCGCACAAATCAGAATGGTGTAGCTATCATCATCCACAAAAGTTTACATTTCCAACAAGTTTCAACTTATTTTGATGATTCTCTTCAAAATATTGCAATTTATTTATTATTATTAGTTTAATGAATATAATTTCAATACTTTGTAGAAAAGCTTACAAAGGCCTATGATAGTTGCAGGATATTTTAACGCACTTCATATGGTTTGGGGCTGTTGAAATATTGATTCTCATGGCAGGGACATCATAATTGTCATGGAGGAGAATGATTTGGTTCTCCTTAACAAAGGAAACCCAACTACAGTAGGTTTAATTAGTCCTAAGCCTAACGGCCTCGATCTAACAATGGTCTCATCTTCATTATCTTTGTCTTGTGAGTGGATGGTTTGTGATACTCCTGTGATCATCCTGATCATCATCTCCAACTATAACAAAGTAGGTACACATTCTATTCAATTAGTTAATATACATATGTACTGTACATACATAAAGCATTATATACCTAAACATATTAATCTCAATTCAGTAGACTGGGTTAAATACAAGAATAAAGTTAATGAAGAACTAAAAAAATATGCAATATAAATATTACTGATCCAATAGGAAATTACAATATTTTTTGTTTAATCTTGCATTCTGTTGTGAATAATTCCCTCTTTCGATCAAGAACAACTTCTCATATCAATAGTCAAAGAGAATACAAAGAAAGAATACAACAAATCATCAGGGTAGGAACAGGAAAACTTTCCTGCCCCTGCCCTGGTGGAATGAAAAATGTTCCAAGGTTGTTGATGACTGCAAACAAGCTTATTGATGTCTTTTAAACAAACAGCGTGGACAATTTCATATCTTTATATTTCATAGCTTTCAAAAGAGCTCAGGCTATTAAGAAGGTTGTTTTAAAAGCAGAATGTCCATGCTGCATGGGAAAAGTTTTGCACTTCTATTAATCGATTACTTCCCATGAGTCAAGTTTGGGAAAAATCAGAAAATTTAACAAGACCTTTACTAGTAACACCTAAAACTTTTCTTGGCTCTGAATGGATATACATGATTTTTAGGGTTCTGTCTGTCTGTCTGTCTGTCTGTCCGTCCGTCCGTCCGTCCGTCCGTCCGTCCGTCCGTCCGTCCGTCCGTCTGTCCGTCTGTCCGTCCGTCTGTCCGTCTGTCCGTCCGTCCTTCCGTCCGTCTGTCCGTCTGTCCGTCTGTCCGTCCGTCCGTCTGTCCGTGTCTGTCCGTCTGTCCGTCTGTCCGTCTGTCTGTCCGTCCGTCCGTCCGTCCGTCCGTCCGTCCGTCTGTCTGTCTAACAGTCTAACAAATACTAATAACAAAAAGTAAAACCGCCTTCAAAAACAAATGAAATAATTATCTAATGCCATCAGTTTTAAGGCCTACCACAAATATGAATTCGTTGCGGTAGGAGCGGAATAGGTAGGTATCTATTCTTTAAATGAAGCATCGACTTCATATTTGTGGTAGGCCATAAAACTGTTGGCTATAGAGGATTAATTTATGTGTTTTTGAAGGCGGTCTTACAATTTAAAGTTACGTTAATACCCACTTATGTAAAAAATTATCCTCGAACTCCTAACCTCCGCCTGTTTTTGAAGTCGGTTAAAAACAGAATGAAATAAATATTTAAGGCCGAGTTTTCACGAAAAGGGTAGAGATTGTGTTTTTTGGTTCCGTTTTTCACGTAGAAAAAGGGATTATAAAAATCTGAAAAAATACGGATGTTCATTTAGTCATTCTTCTCATTCAATACACGATAGACTGACTTCGCTCATCATACCTACTTGACCTTACTATTACAGACAATTTGCTTTAATCACTTTAATACATAATGAAATAAAAACGGATCACTCACGTATATAAGTCGAGTTTAACCCGACATGTTTCGGACTAATTCGTAGTCCTGCCTCTGAGAGCGCACGACCAAGCGGCAGCGAGACGCACACTGCGCGCCGCGGCTCCGCTCGCGCGTCTACCAGGCGCAGCTGACAGTGGCACTAGGGCTGAAAATTCCGGAAAAATCTAATGTTTTTTTCATTATTTTTTGAATTTTTCGTTTTTTCAATTTTTCGGGTTTTTTAAGAAAATAATTTATTTATAGTCAATCTAATTCAGTTGTATCTGCCTCCATGGCGTCGATGTAGCCCATTTGTAGGTGCAAAGTAGATCCAATACAGTACAAATACTTAAGTTTATTAAGCCGTTCTTTCAAAAGTCGGTTTCGGTCTTTTGGCACGGTATATATAAAAGCTAAAGCAGTACAGAAACTACGTACAAACGTTCGAAATGACATACATCCACAGACGCACGTCTTAACAAGGCCCCTAAGCGGACATCGCAGTGCTGTCAGTCGCGGGTGCCGCGTCGAGACGAGTGGCAACTCTTTGTGTTTTAAACCTACTAGTTTGATTAATAATGGTAATAGCATAGTGACATAACTTATTTACTTATTATTAATTTAATTAGAATTGTAATCAATGGACGTAATAATTTTTTTTTCAAGCCAAGATTGCGGATTGGGATTGGGTTTGCAATTTTTGTTAATAAAATGGTCATGGGTGTCGATTTCTCGTAATTTGGCAGCGGTGAGTTCGATTTTGACATTATTTTTTGGATCCAAGATGGCGGATGATAGTTTAATATTTTTGTCACTAAAAATGGCTACGGGTGTCGATTTCATGTAATTTGGCAGTGGTGAGCTCGAATTTGACATTATTTTTTTAATCCAAGATGGTGGATGACAGTTTGGCATTTTTGTCACTAAAAATGGTCATGGGTGTTGAATTCACGTTATTTGGCAGCGGTGATTTCGAATTTGACATTATTTTTTGAATCCAAGATGGCGGATGACAGTTTGGAATTTTTGTCACTAAAAATGATCATGGGTGTCGATTTCTCGTAATTTGGCAGAGTTGAGTTCGAATTTGACATTATTTTTTGGATCCAAGATGGCGGATGACAGTTTGGCCTTTTTAATAAGTAACAAAAAAAAAGACTTCTTAAAATATTGTAGATTTTTAATTACATAATTTTGTTTGTAAACTAGTCAATTCATATGATTATTTGGTCATTAAAGACCCCAAATAAACGTTTTAATGAATAAAAACCCATTAATTTTATAAAAATTAAGTGTGACAACCCTAATGCTCTAATGAAAACTAGTTAGTTATCTCAAAAAAGGCCTAAATAGCTGAGATACAGAGCTAACTACACAAAAACTTTTTAAAGTTTACAAAAAATAAGAGGACAAACCTAACGCTCAATTGGCGCAGGTATTTATCTCAACAAAAAGGCCTAGTTTCTGTACTGCTTTAGCTTATATAAATACTGTGCTTTTGGTATGTGTCCGTCCAAACAATGACCAATTCCTCTCTGCTGCGGCAGATTATGGACGCATACTGAGCAATCTAACGGCTAAATCATTTTTTTCTAGCCCTCTCGATTGTTTCCCAAGCACCGTTCTTATGCACGCGGCATCTTTACTAAGTAAATAGAATAACAGCTAATGGCTCTGTGAGCTGTAGACCTCGCGACCTCATTTTTGTTTATTTTTCGGTTTTTTTTTCTAAGTATAAAAAATCCAGAAAACGAATCGACAAAAAATCAAAATACATGAAACTCTTCCGTTACTGACTGAGTGGCTGACAGACAACGGACAGTCAAAATTTTGCATAGAGGTTGCCTTTATGATGTAGACAAGTACTCAGGACTGATTTATGTAAATTTCTACGGGATAGAGAATAAACGAGATTTCAGACAGACTCTAAAGTTTATGTGCATACGAAGTCGCGGGCAAAAGCTAGTTCAAATCGATTGAGATATGGAGTTTGTTTGGACCTGTGGAGCAAAACAGCCGGACAGACATAGTTACCAAAGAATTTTGGTCCAAGCTGAAACAGAGACGCTTCGCTCACTTCGTTCGCTTGGTCAATAAAAATTGTCATCAATAAGTATCAATACCGCTATAACAGTCTAAAGTGTCATTCTATGGAACTTGCTAACTATGTAAACAAACCGCCATAGTAAATTCATAATTCAGAGACAATTTCAATATGACGGTTTGTTTACATAGTTAGCAAGTTCCATAGAATGACACTGTAAGTGCAGTATTTAATTTTAAGTCAATGCAATGGTAGGTATAAATTTATTTATTTTCAAATACAATTTTACAGCATTACAGCAAAGCCAATGCGCTATAAAACTTAAATACAAACAACACAATACAAAATAAAGTACATATAGAATTTTTTATCATAACAAAAGCAATTTATTATATAATTATTATTATTATAATATTAATTAATTAATTAATGTGCATAACACATGATATGAACGGCACCTTTTTCGAATTCACTCAGAGTGCAATGAAACAGGTCAACTGAAACAGCTACCTGATTTAGAGTAGCGATAGCGCGCGTGAACGGCGCCAGCGTCTTGGTTCGGCCGCCGCCTCCGCCCTGCGTACTCGTCGGGAGCGCACAGGTTTATGCACTGCAATACTCCTGGATTATTCTGCTTGCCCCGCATTAATTCAAAGATGTAGGTAACTAAAGCAAGTTCCCGCCTTGTTTCTAGTTTATTGTACCCTACCATACCTAAAACTAATAGTGTTGGGTAGGTACATCAAGGGGAAAAATGGGTAAACCGAATACAGGTTCATGTACAAGTAGTACCTGGTAAACTTATTCTGTATAATTTATTGTATGTTTATTATTAATGTTATTAATATTTACTACTCGTCAGCATTCGGTAAACTTGAATCTACTTACAACTGTAAAGAAATATTTACCAAACTAAATTACGACATGATAATATTGAAAAATACGTACGTTTTTTTCAACTTCGTTTTTAATCGTTTTTTCCGTAAAATTAGAGCAGAAAATTTCATTGTTTTTTTTTCTATAGAACCATCATGCTGGAAATGTAAATTGTGTAAATTCTGAAGTGGCACTTGAGCTCTGTAACCACATGCCTTAGCAGTTTCAGGTAGTTTCCTCCATTTAATCTACCTTCAATAAAATACGTAAATACCTAAATACTTACGTTCCAGACAGGAAATAAGGCGTTCGATCTCGTCTCGTTCTCAATAATCACCATGTCAGAGGTCATGGTCACCTAATGAAAAAAGCGTCATTACTTGATTTGAAGTAACCATGAAGTAGATATGCAGTCAATGAAAAGATACAGTCATTTAAAAATGTTTTCAACCATACACATTGCGGTGGTAGACATACCTAGGTGAATGTTTATGTAGATAAGAAAAAAAAAGGTAAAAAAACAATACATGTATTCTTAGGGTCCCCTTCATCATCAACAGCCATTTTAAGTAAGCAATGCAAAGTAGGATGGTCTCATATACAAAGGCATATTGTTGTCCCCTTCATATATCTTGGAATACAGTTTAAAGAAGCAATGCAAAGTAGGATGGTCTCATATACAAAGGCATATTGTTGTCCCCTTCATATATCTTGGAATACAGTTTAAAGAAGCAATGCAAAGTAGGATGGTCTCATATACAAAGGCATATTGTTGTCCCCTTCATATATCTTGGAATACAGTTTAAAGAAGCAATGCAAAGTAGGATGGTCTCATATACAAAGGCATATTGTTGTCCCCTTCATATCTTGGAATACAGTTTAAAATTTGCAATTAATAAAGTGAATACTGAGTTTAAGTACGCCATGCCAATTTTATTACTAATTACTGATATATCTAGCAACAACGCTGAATTTTCTTGCCAACCAGCCTCTCTCGCGAGAGGAGGGGAAGAATAGGTTGTTTGTCGCTAGAAATATCAGTAACAAGTGATAAGTAATTACTAACATTTCCGGGAGTATCTAACAGTTTGTTATCTTGCCGACCTTATCTCCTTTCGGAGAGAAGGGGAAGATACAGTAGAGCTCCCGGTAATGCCAGCAAATACAAATGTAGAGTGTTACAAAGGCATATTGTTGTCCCCTTCATATCTTGGAATACAGTTTAAAATTTGCAATTAATAAAGTGAATACTGAGTTTAAGTACGCCATGCCAATTTTATTACTAATTACTGATATATCTAGCAACAACGCTGAATTTTCTTACCAACCAGCCTCTCTCGCGAGAGGAGGGGAAGAATAAGTTGTTTGTCGCTAGAAATATCAGTCAGGGGAAGATACAGTAGAGCTCCCGGTAATGTCAGCAAATACAAATGTAGTGTGGCCATCCTACTTTGCTTGCTTCTTTGCATATTGTTGTCCCACTTCTTATCTTAGAATGCAGCTTAAAATTTGCAATTAGTAAGGTTAATAATACTGATTCTAAGGACGCCATAGGAGAGGAGGGGAAGAACTTATGTAAGTCGGTGACCCAAAGACGGACGTGTAACGTAAATTAATGAATTTTAAACACAGGGGTCACTTTTAGGGGTAAATCAGAAAATGAAAAAAAAAAAAAAAAGATTTGCAAATACTATCGTGTTTTAATTCAAATGAAGGGGCGCATTGTGAGCATCTTAAATACGTTTTTTTATAATTTTAAGGTAAATAGTCTTTAAAGATAATAGGCGAAAATTGAACAATACAGGGCTGAAGGATTGAAAAAAAAACACAAAAAATAGTTTCTTGCATATAGATTACAGAAAAACCTATAAGAAATCCATGACATTAAAAGTAATAGAGGAAATTAGAATTTTAATAATTAACACTCGGAACCCTCTCCACGCGAGTCGAACTTGCACTTGTCTGGTTTTTTTTAACTCTTGTCACTTTTTCACTTAAAAAGTCAAAAATTAATGTGAATTAAAATAAGTCAATTTAAACAAACATGAGAAGTCTGGTTATACATTCTACACCTACTCTAGTCATAATAATAAATCCGAAGTCCAAACATGAAAAACCAAACCCTTTTACTTTTATAAAACCAACCCAGAAAATGAAAAAAAAAAAGAAGGTTTATTGGATTTTTATACATGTCTTTGAAATCAAGTGAGCCTCGAGTTTGCTTGCATATAGATGATTGAAAATGGACTTAAGCTATTGTAATAATTTTACAATTGTAATACTTTGTAATTGAGAACATATTTTTTCATCTCTATGAACGGTCACAAATGAAATCTCATTCTATTATATAGTAATATAAAATTAAAAATGTGTTTCAGTATGCAGTTGACAATTTCAAAATAGAACCTAAAGAACCATTTTTTTTAAATTGCTTTTTTGTATTGTTTTTTTTTTTCATTTTGTATTTTATGTTTTTTTTGTTTTCAATTTTTTTTTGTTTTTTTTTTTTGTTTGGAACTTTATGGTTCAGAATTTCAAAGTCTTCATCTAACTATCTCTTACTTCAAGTTCTTCGGAATCTTCCGGTTGCTTGATCTTCGGGAGACGTTTGCAATTGATGAGACAACACAGTTGTATGTAAAATCTTTAAGTTCTTTGAGCTGGCATATCGCTCGGCAGCTTTAATGGCAGTGTATTTATGTAAATTTCTCGTAAAATAGATGTGCCTCTGTTTTTTTTTCGTGATATTCAACAGAGTACAAGAAGGATGTCTTCTGTTACTTGGTGGCTTTTCGTTAAGTCGTCAGCGACATAAGATATGAAAGGCATTAAACACATAACATGGAAAATCAACGTTCATCCTTTTAAGCTTTCAGAAGCCTTCGTCCGTTGCCGCCGTTAAGTCTTCAGCGAAGTAACACTGGCTAAATGGGTAATATCTAATAGAAGAAATGTTCTTTGTTTTACCTCTTGCTTCTGCAGAAGAGTTTGATGATTGCTGAGTTTTCGTTTATTCATATCGTGGTGACTTCAACATTTATTTTCTCCGCATATCAGAAGCCTTGTTAAGTATTCAATTTGCGGGCTGCCGTTAAGTTTTCAGTGCGATAATACTGGTTATAAGTGTTAAGTCTTACAGGAATGTTCTGTTTTACGTCTTGCATCTGGAGAAGATTCTGAAATTTGCCGAGTTTTCATTTCTTAATATTGTAGTGACTAATTAAAAAATTAAGTACACATAATGCGTACTTGTAGAGCATTTAGTACATTCAATAAGATAGGGTTATATTTAACATAAACAGAAATTCAATTAATGGCTAGTGTACTTTAAATGATTACATATTACACAGAAAAGAAACTTACAAAGGATAGAATCTACACAGTATCAAGATTACCTTAAATTTGGAAAGAGATGTGTTGATAACATAAATGGTAGAGATTTTTACAAATGCGTTTAGTAAATGAATTCGCAACAAATTTTCGGTTCGTAAAGGGCACATGAAACACAGAACGTCTTCATGATGACATTAAAAACACATAAAATAACAAAAAACCGGCCAAGTGCGAGTCAGACTCGCGCATCGAGAGTTTCATAAAAAAGCGAAGAAAGCTACTTTACCTTCATACCAAATTTCAAGTTTCTAAGATTACCGGAAGTATTACAGGTTTTAAATCCACGGCAATTTGTATGATTGGAAACATTTTTAAATGACTGTCTTTTGATTGACTGCAAGAAGTTGCAGACTCCAATTATTTGATATTAATTTCAGCTTCATACCTCCACGCGTTCCGGAGAAAAAGGTCTTGACAGACGGACGGACAGACAGACAGACGGACAACAAAGTGATCCTATAAGAGTTCCGTTTTTTTTTCTTTTGACGTACGGAACCCTAACAACAAAAAAATTATATAAAATTAAAAAATCCAAAAAAAAAACTAACCTACATAAACATTCACCTTATGCCACGCGCTCGACGGCCACTTGCAGTGGATATCAACATTCGCAGTCATTCCGAAAACTGAGTTAACCCTTGCTTCTCAAGTTGATGGTCAGAAGTGGCTTCTTCGACTGCTCCACTGATCTCACACCGAACTGACCAATCTACCGGCTGGCCCGTCGACTTAGTGGCTGGATTATCTTTAGTGTAACCTGGCAATCAATCGGTGGCCTGGACAACCCATCCGTTACATCGCTTACCATATTGCCATCACTTTGATGCTACAGCCCCCACAACCTCCCTTTAACCTCCTAACCGTCCAACTTTCAAAGTCCATACGACGGATAAATTATACAATCTTACATGAAAATCCAACTGTCTCAACAGTTCTTTCTTCGCCAACGATAAAGAATCGTTATTATCAATGAAAACTATACACAAAGTACACGCCTACTTGGAATAAGCGATTTATCAATGATCTGTGACGCAATATTTATTTATCTAAATTATAACACTCTTTTGAAAAATCCAATTGTATTATGACGATAGACTGAGAATTAAAATCCCATTGCGTCGTGTCTCTATACTACGGTAAAACTAAATATCTACAAAAATATATATAAAAACTCGCATGAATAGCCATGTATGTCAACATGATTTTTTGGAATAATTTAATAAAAACATGATTGTACTTGCCATCCTATATATAGAGACGAACAATTCAACTTAACAGGAAGTGCTAAAAGATTTGATTAGTTAATGATGGAAATTAATTAATTAATTCAGGAATTACGACATTTATCGCGCAGGGTTTTCCGTTTTGTATACGATCGCGGTGCACTAAAATTTTAATATTATTTAATTCACGTACTCTTCCCAGCGCAACGTACAACTGCCCGTGACTAAAAATGTCCGACCTCAAATCTACTCCGACGCGACCGATGGTTTGTCCCTGACTTTTGTGAATGGTCATCGCGTAACTTAAACGCAACGGGAATTGACGGCGACACAATTCGAACGGGTTTCGCGGGTGAATCTGCTGTTTGAAAAGAATACACGGAATTCGAAATTCGTCTGATGATTCGGGTTTCCGTACCGTTCTTAGCCGAGCCGAGCACCTAACTATTATAACACCGTTCACCAACCCATCTTCAAAACTAAGGTTACGCATAATCATACAAACGCATCCTACTTTTAACTTTAACTCGTGATGTGGAACACCCGCGATCTCAATCCGATTTAGTGCATCGATGCCATAAAACACTTGGTCGACATTATCGCTGTCTATTTTGTCGCAGGAATAGAATCGTAGCACGTCTCCCGTAAGCCGGTCTAAGATGGCATTATTTATCTGATTCACAGCATCATTACGAGTGCAGAGAATCGCTCTACGCGCGCATTCGTCGGGCCTATTGATGGTCTCTGGCGGAAACACGAAATCAATCAGATCATTCAATTCGGTCACGTGTTCAATTAAACTTAAATCAATGAAATTTTTCGTGTTACCGTCGGAGACGGAAGTCAATCAGTTGGAACCTAATTTTAACAAAAAGCTTGCAAATTCCGAATCTACTCTGCATCTTTGCGACGTTACAAAAGAAAATAATTTAAGTCTTTGCCACACGAGAGACGATTTTACCGAGCAATTTAATATGTCGGAATTGCTTTTCGCGTTAGTAACAACCGGCGGAAATCACCGGCAAAAATGATGATTTTCCCACCGAAATCTTTGTCACTTCGCATCAAATCACACAACGAACGATCTAGCAAATGAATCAAATATGTATCAGCCATTGGCGCTTCATCATAAATAATAACTTGCGCGTTTGCTATCAATTCAGCTCTCTGAGTGCCGTTGGTAATGTTCCAGTAACCGAGGTCGTCGACTATATCTATCGGGTATCTAAACATACTATGCGCAGTAGTCCCCCCTTCGTAGTTCTGAGCGGCGATAGCAGAACTCGCAGTACATAGCACGATGCCCTTCAAGACACCACGCACGTGCGCTGCGACGACGTTGAGTAATTGGGTTTTGCCGGTGCCCGCGGGACCATCGATGAATATCGCGGAATTAACGGAATCTCGAAAAGAAACATCAACGCATAGCCTATCGACATAATCAAAAATAACGCGTTGATCAGATGATATGCGCGGTAGCCACTCGTCGTCGTAGGCTTGGAGACGGTTCGTACTGTATTCAACGCGTTCCCGGCTCAACTCCGTTGTAAGATCGCACACTTGCGGCAAACCGTGTTCTGTAAGCGAACTTCCGTGTTTTCGAAGGATTCTATTAACTTCCATCAACGCTAAATTATATGCCGCATCAGAGTTTCCCGGGTGTCTGTGAAGAAAATCTTCACTAAGTTGATTTTTAAATGTGTCCCACAGTAGCGCAACTGGAGCACCGTTAGAAGCTAAAAGTACGAAAAAGCTACGAAGGCGTGGTCCTGTATAGAAAGTTGAAGCTTCCAACATGGCCCTTTCGTACTCCACTTCGTCGTCCGCGAGTCCAACAATTTTAGCAGCTTCCTGAAAAGTGTTGCAATTAGGACCACCAAGACTGATTAGTTTCGCGTAACTTCGAGCCGGGTAAGACTTTAACAGAATTCTTAAGTAGAATTGTTCACCTCTATTAGGCGCAACCCAAATTAGACGCGTCACAAGCTCACCGCGTTGTCGTTTCGTCACAAACCTGTTGTTACCGGTCTCGTAGATTTAAGTATTTTTCGTTTTTGGTCGCGACGGGTGAACTAAATATTGTTCGTAAAATTGACAATACGTTAAGCGGTCAAACTCTTCACCGGCGGGACGGTTGAAATACGTTAAAAGATTGGACGTCGATTGTAGCGCGGACTCTGCTCAGTGCCTGGTCGAAAGAAAACGTTGTGACGGTTTTCGAGATGCACGGCCAATTGTTTGACGTTAGGTTCGCGGGCCGTCACGTCAAACTCTAAGGTCCTCCACGCCGCCTCATCCGAACCTAAATATCTTTTAGTAACGTACTGCTCTACCTCGTCATTTAAATGTTCCTCGGAAACGACAGCTACTCGTGATTCATCCGGACCCTTGGTCATATACTTGAACAGATATTTAACTATGGTACGCTGTGACGAAACCTTTAAGTTCATGTGGGCATCATATTTTAACAGAAGAGCTGCATTGTATGGCACGACCCATAATTCGCTCACAACAAATTCGCGCCTATTATGCGTGATCGTTGCCTCGTTCTTACTGTCGCGGCGTAAGTTTACAAATCCTTTGTCGTCGGCGTATGTAACGGCCGTTTCGCATTTTGGAAAAAAAATCGTACATTTGCGCAGTTCGCTATTCCAACACGGTAAATCTGCCTTATGTGGAGGACCGCAAGGACCGTGGATCATGTGTTTCAAAACCGTCGTTCTCAATTTACCGCCAACTTCCGACGAGTTTGGAATATCCGCTCTGACTACTTTATCTATATCTACATTGTGCATAGGGCCATTCTCTACTTTGAAACAGGTATGCGCATGGGGCAAGCCGCGTTTCTGAAATTCAATTACATGAAACATGTACAAACACTTGCCAAACCATCGACCGGACCGGATATCACGTAGAAGTTGCCCTAATTTTAAATGAAAAACGCGAGCACATATAAGTGGGTCTGCTAGCTGCTGACCTGCTTCGAGGGATTGCTTAATTTCAGGCCAATTACGATTACATGTAAAAGTTAGAAAATACGTTGGAGTACCTAACGTATTGACTATTGCAATCGCATCCATGTACTTCACTTTCATATACCTCGGACATCCCGTGAAGCTAGAAGGCAAATAGATCCGACCCGGGACATAACCCTCCCCTTCTATGGTCTCATCGTTGCGAATCTGTTGGACACTAATTTCTAACTCTTCGAATGGCGCAGTTCTTAATGCATTATTTGAATTTTGTTTCTGCATGTTGGTAATGTATCGCAAACGCTCTTCACAAATTCTACAATAAACATCTACTAACCACTCCTCAGACAGTCGGCCCAATTTTGAAAAACGCGGCTCTGACAAAAGTAAACACCTGATATATTTTACTTGCGATAATTTATCTTGGTTGTTGTCTAATTTGTTAGGAAACCAACCTGAATTACCTTCGGGGTAAAGTAACGGGTATTAAAAAGGTTCGTACAATGGATTCATGATGTCTACTGTGTGTGGTCGGTTATGACCTACTTTCCACATAGCTATGCAATGTGGTTGGAAAGTTTCCCTCTCTGTACTTATTATACCAGCAACTTCCGTGCCTAAAGGTAAGTCGCCCAAAATGTTACCGTGCGTTGCGCGTGTAGTTCTTTCGAACCTTATGTACGCTTGATCGGATGTTTCCCGACTCAAGCGTTTAAAACATTCTATAAACGGATTGACATGTAAATAATTTGTGATTGAAACAACATCCCTATTGAGCCGTTGACTTTGTGCTATACTGTCGCGTTCGTTGTTGTCATTAATGTAAAGCCCGATATTGTTGGTGGATTCTTCATACGAAAGATCGAAAACGCGGTGATAAATACGTCCTTGAATTTTTAAAAAGGATATACCCTGCTCGGGATGCTGATAACCATGCGAGACGCCTAAGGCACTGAAGGCAAACAAATTATTATACGCTCGCGGTGCACGCAAAAACGACGGATCAAAATAAAAATCTTCGGACAAAGGCGAAAACCGTTGTACGTTGTACGCCCCGGAACCGCAACACCATTGTTTTCGCCCTCGCTCTTCCTCAAAAAGACGCGCGTTACATTTCGGACATGAAAAAATATCGGTAGCCAACAAAGACGGCTTTCTTAATGAAAACGGTGGCATATTGGCAAGTTCCGCCTCCCTCCATTCTCCAATTAAGTTGATTGACCGCCGTAATTCGACTTCAACGTTACGACTAACTGTGGTATATCTTTCAACAGCGGCGCGATTAATTTCGGGGTGACTTTCCGAATACTGCTCAACTGCGGCGCGATGAATCTCGGGGTGATTTTTTGAATATTTGTCAACTGCGACGCGATTAACTTCCGGGTGATTTTTCGAATATTAGTCAACTGCGGCGCGACTAACGTGAGGATTTTTGTTTGTATATTTTTTAACCGCATCTAAATGAGCATTAGCTTTGGTTCCTCGCTTTTGTTTTTTGGGTCGGCCTCTACCTCTGATAGCAGTTGCCATGTCAACATTTGATTCGTTTTCATCTAGCGGTAATTCCGAAAACATGTTGTGGATGATGACAACTGGATTTAACACGGTTAATTTAAAATCTTCTACTCTATCGACTACAACCACTGGATTAAAATTGGAACGTTTTGATTTTTTTTGGGTTTGCGCGGCATTGATGTTAGTCGTGGTTGCAGAAGTTACGAGAGATACGGAATTGAGTACCAAACGCTCACGAAAATTCTTCGCACAAATCTCGGCATATGTAGGCGAACGTGGCCGAGACAGATCAGACTGTGAAGGCGATCCCGTAAATGTAGGAGATTCAGTAGCAGGATACGATAGTGAACCGATCAGCGACGATGCTGTGAACGTAGGAGATGGTGTGAAAGTTTCCACACGAAGTCTATGTAAGACGTATTCCGTATCTGCTCGACATTTAGCTAAGCGACTATTCGCGAAAAGATAGTCGACCAGTTTTTGCACCGAATTGCATTTGAATAACCGCGCACATTCATCTGCTGTACGATTATTGCAATCTACCCCGTGACTATTGAATAAATAAAATGCATTCTGATGTCTCCAGAAAAAGACGGTGTAATTTTGACCCGTAAAAATAATGCTATCGGTTGCATCCATATGATCCGATGTAAAAACTTGCGAGTAGTATATTATTGGGCATTCTGGACCACCATTCATTCGATCGGGCGAAAAATTTCGCCCTCACTCATTCGTGGTGATCCAGAAGCCCAATAATACAATGAATTGCACACAACCTACAATCAACCCAAACCCAACGGTAACCAACCTAACAGTAACCTATCAGCATTTGCGTTCAACATAACGCTCAACCTACACCTTAAATCGCATTGGGCATTCTGTTTCACCTCGCGTTCAACGCAACAGCAACTCAAACCCAACGGAACCCAACCTAACAGTGACCTATCAGCATTTGCGTTCAACATAACGCTCAACCTACACCTGAAATCGCATTGGGCATTCTGTTTCACCTCTCGTTCAACGCAACGAATACATCAGCCCAACAGCAACTCAAACCTAACGGAACCCAACCTAACAGTAACCTATCAGAATTCACGTTCATCATAACGCTCAACCTACACCTGAAATCGCATTGGGCATCCACCTCTCGTTCGAATGAGCGAAGTTTTGACTCGAGGTTCAACGACAAGCCAACCCGACGGGAATTTATTCAATGTATTTAAATTTCAGTCCAACTCAAGTCTCAACTAATTGACAACCTAACATAGATATGTTTAATAATGTTTGAGCTAGATAAAGTAAAAGCAAAAGTACACCATGCACACCGGGTTGATCAAGTCCGATATGCACGAGGCCGAAGCCACTGAGCGCTCCTCGGTCTCAAGCCGCAGCCTTTGACTCAGGTTAACTCAGGTGTTTGCACAACTTGTCTGCGAAGCTGATCAGACTCCACAGACAAGATCGGGTCACCCAGGACGCGTCTAGTTCCCGGCATCCACCTACGGATGTATCGCTATGACCGCTTTTTGTGTGCGTGGTGGTTTTGGATGCCTCCCACCGAGGCTTGTATACAACTCATCCGCAAAGCTGATCAGACTCCACAGACAAGGTCGGGTCACCCAGGACGCGTTAGTTCCCGGCATCCGTTTTCGGATGTATCGCTATGACCGCGTTTTATGTACACGGCAAATTGTATGTCGGATTTATTTATATCAACGAATCTCAAAACCATCGTTAGCGCGAGTTAGGTTTAAACTAATTTACGCTGGAATAAAGCACTAAGTAAACATTATTTAAATTACGAAAACATAAAAATGTGTAACTCACTACACTAGTGAAAACCAAAATATGATTTTAAATTGGTATCGCTAAAACTAAGTCAAATAGTGTGATTTAATTGATGTTAATGTAGAACAACTCCATCTGTGAGACCGCGATACTTTATCACACTTTCTAAATAACTTATATCACTTTATCATGTTGACGTAAAAATTGTCTTGCTGACTAGAATATAAAGTTTGATCAGAAACGAGTTGTAAAGTGATATACATGATTATGTACTTAAGTCATTTCAACTCGAAGACATTGTAGTGTAAGTAAACTCGATCAAATTACGTAGCGAGCGCGCTCGCTAAGGTTTATTGTTCTTAACATGCAAATGGACATACGAGTAGGCGGTGATGACATCTATCGAAATTATTCGAAACCATTTGTATTCTATACGAAACCAGTACATCAAAGGTACTTACTTAAATCATTACTTACACCTACTTAGTTCAGTGCTTAACCCACAGACAGCGCTTATGTTAAACTTTGACATCGTGCGCTAGAATTTGTACCTAGATTTTTGTGTGTCTGTCTGTGGTACCATAGCTCCTAAATGAATGAGCCGATTTAAATGCGGTTTTTCATTTAACAGGTTTTCTAACAATGGTTCTTAGACTTGTTTTATCAAAATCGGTTCCACCGTTTCTAAGATATTGACCTTTGAAGCGAAAATGTATATTGTTTTTCGACTTTTCTAAGTTGGTTAGGTTATCTTATCATAAATGTTAATAATATAGGAATTGTTTATTTTTGTGTTCAAATTGAAAAAGGTTTATACCTGTTTGTACCTGTAACAAGACAATGTCTGTTTTCGTATTAGGAAATAACAATTGTATGTGTATTTATAATTACGATGTAAAGTAGCAAACATTACAGTTAGAACACGTTTTTACCTAAGTTTAAATCTTCGTCTTAGTAGGTGAGGTAAGATGATATTTGGTTGTGTGAGCTAACCAATTACTAACCTTACCCATTAACTTAGTAATTAAGTCGGTTAATACTGAGGCTATTTGAACGATCTGAGGAGGTTTTTTTTCAGTTTCCGTTATAATTTTAACGTACAGAACTGAGCATGAAAATGTTACCAATTAGGTATTAGCCAATTTTATTGCGCAACGTTATCAAGTTGTAATGTGACACACAGTGCGATCGGCGTCTTTTTGCTGACATACAAATGCGGTGCATGTATGAAGCGTGGTTGCGAAATAATATTCATATTATAAAGGTGTAGGGTTGACAATGATCAATGGATAAATTTACAATTAATGGGTACCTCTATTAAATGCGAATATAAATGTTCTTAAAAGAAATAATGATTACTACAATTACTGAAATACTAATATTTAGGTAATTCCTTAATTTAGCTGGTGAGAAATAAATAAATAAAAAATAAATAAGTAAATAAAAAATTAAAAAAAGCTTACAACTCACTCTCGATTAGTTTTTTGGTATCTTGAATACATGCATATGTGGAATACGAAGTAGGCAGATTTACCAACAGACAGATAGACAAATTCATAAAGTTCCTCTTTCCATCGCGTCGAGAATTAAATAATGTAAAATAAAGAACTGTTATGTGCACATAAGCATAATACACAATTGTGATTTGGAATGCGACAGCCCTAGTTCATTTAGTAAAATCAGCAAATAATTTCGTTTAAAACTTTTGCGCGGGGCTAATTTGTTCCTTTCCAATTTCGAACGTGACGTGCACAGTGCATCAAGTCTTCTACATCTTCAGCTCAGAGGTTAAGCTGTGCAGAGTTTCTACGTTAGTAAAGTTTATTTGCTTTATACATCGATTAAAATGTAAGTATGTATTTCAACGTACCTAACGCTTTACTTTCCTAACGAAATTAAAACATTTGGTTCATATTGTTTGTAGGGTTCCAACAGGCATTAATATTTTTAATTTCCTTTCAGGTCTGATTCAGAGTTTGAACCCATCAGTGTTGCAAACAGCGGAACCGTTCGGTCAAAAGTGGGAAGGTCGGCTGAAAAACGAAAAGCTTCAGCTCCAAACAGGTAGCCATTTTATATTTATTTTCATATTTCATGTTTTTTATTTTGTCAGCTGGGTACATATTTACTTAAATATTGTTTGTCTACTTTTTTCGTTTAAAAAAGGTAATTTTTTTTTTCTTTTTTTATCGATGTATATGGTTATTTTAAATGTCGAGTAATAAAAACATATTTTTTATTTCAGATCTGATTCAGAGGAGAGCGTTGCCGCTGCAGATGTCAGTATCCCAAAAATAAAAAAACCTGCTCAAAAAAGAAAGCCGTCAACCCCAAGGTATTTTTCTTGTAATTTGTTTAATGAATTTCGACGAACTAAGTACAACTGTCTTATTCATTGTTTAATGTCTGTTATGTTTCAGATCTGCTGCACCCAAGAAAAAAGAAACTAAAAACCCGTTTGACGTGTTCGGAATATTTCCTGAAGACGTTGCTGTTAACCATAAGCCTGCTGAGACTGATCCGCTTGATTCATCCATTATAAACCGGGTACCGAACGGGTCAACAAAACGAGCTTGCACCCTCAACGGAGACTTTTTCTTGGAGCTGCGGGTGTACAACACTGCTGATATTCGCGGTGAGTTACGTCAGGAGCGTTGGAAAAAGGCTCTCGTTACTCTAAAGGCGCAAATCGATGATGAAACTGTTGAATGGGAGGCATTGCAAAAATTTATTAAAAAGATAAATGTACTTTTCAAGGACGCTAACGTCAAATTTTATTCTAACGATACTAAGTACTAATTTAGTAGGTACTTTTTTGATTTTAACAGATACTGCAGGTTGTCTCTTTTTATTACTTATTTGAATAAAATTTAAACTGCATCAAATTGTGTATCAAGTAATTTTTAATAAATGTGTTAAACTTAACGATTTATTATGAAACCATAATTTAAACGCTTTTAACGATATTACTTTAAGGGCGCAAATCGATGATAAAACTGTTGAATGAAGGGCATAGCAAAAATTTGTTAAAAAGATAAATGTACTTTTCAAGGACGCTAACGTCAAATTTATTGTAACGATACTAAGTAAGTACTAATTTAGTACTTTTTATTTTTGCTTTTAACGGATACTGCAGGTTGTCTCTTTTTATTATTTGATTAAAATTGAAACTATCAAATTGTGTATTTAACATATAAAACCAGGATTACAGCTTAAGCAAAGTCGCTACATAAAACATGCCCTTTTGCACTCAGTGTTCAATTACAGTAGAAAGCAGGAAGTGGGTAGGGCACCTTAGAAGTAATAAGCATAGAAAAAATTCGGGTGTAAATTTAAACGATGAGGTTGTTGAAATTTCGTCTGCTTTTAAAGGTCGCATAGCATCTTATAGAATAATGGCAACTGATGAGCTGAAGTCTTGTTTACCTGAATCATTTTTGATTACAGTAAAACCTAAAATGCAAAAAATTTTGGAAAATTCGCTTAAAAAACATGTGTCCCTCAAAGTAAATTTCGAATTTTTTGGCGATTTTCTTTTGTTTAAAGATGACAAGCAGGAAATGAAATCTTTTGCAACGAAAAATTTTCCTATACATCAAAATTATCAATTCGAAGAGCTTTTAAACACAATAATTATTAGTATACAGAAAAAAATCGAAGAATTTCAGGAGCGCGATTCTGGTTGGACTTTCTTATCTAATTTGTATTTAGAAGTTAACATAAATAAGTATGAACCATTGAAAGCGTCATCTTACATAGACTTACCTAAGATAATAAAAAATAAAAAAGCTTGCATTAATATTCAAAATCATGATAATTATTGTTTTCTCTGGTGTGTTGTTGCTGCTCTTTACCCATGTCAAAACCATCGCGAGCGTCTATCATCTTATCCTCATTTTAAAGACGTATTAAAACTTGATAATATGTGTTTCCCTGTCACTTTAGCCGATATCATTACGTTTGAGCATCACAATATTGATATCAGTATTAACGTATATTCTTTAAAAAACAACCGAACTCTTGTAGGACCTCTATACAGATCGCAATATAAAAGGAAACATCGAATCAATTTACTTTTAATCGAACGCGGTAATAAGTCGCATTATGTTTTGATTACTAATTTACCGCGTCTTGCTCGCGGTCAGATTACCAAACATCATGCTAAGCTTTATTTCTGCGAAGACTGTCTGATATTTTTTCAAACTGAACACGGTTTCAATAGTCACGTTTGTAGTGGGGTTGCTACGGTACTTCCGGAGAAAGGCACCTATCTCGAATTTAAGCATTTTGAACGAAAACAAGACGTTCCATTTGTCGTGTATGCTGACTTTGAGACAATTCTTAAACCCTATCAGAACTGTGAACCTAACACTGACAGTAGTTTTACTACAAATAAACAAATACATTTACCAGCCGCTTTCGCGTACCATATAATTTGCTCTTATGATGAGCAACTTAATCGTTTTGTTCAATACCGAGGGCCAGATTGTGCTCAGAAATTCGTAGATTATTTATATAGACATATTAAAGACATCCATAACGTTTTAGAAAAAGAAATTCCCATGATATTTACTGTAGAAGATTCTTTAGCTCATGAACGTGCCAAAAATTGTCATATGTGTAAAGGTTTATTGTTTGCAGACAAAGTAAGAGATCACTGTCATCTAACGGGCCGTTATCGCGGTGCCGCGCACCAGTACTGCAATCTGCGCTTTCGCGTTCCTAAATTGGTCCCTGTTTTCTTTCATAACTTAGCAGGTTACGATTGTCATTTGTTTATACAGGAACTTAGTAAATGTTCAGGGCCTGTGAAAGTAATCCCAAAAAATAAAGAAAATTATATTTCGTTCACTAAGTTTTTGTGGATTTCAGATCAAAAGTATGCACAAATTCGATTTGTAGACTCTTTTAAATTTTTAGGAACAAGCTTGGAAAAATTAGCGAATGGTTTACATAAAGACGATTTTATTCACTTGAACAAGTTTTATCCTGAAACTAAAAAAATAAATTATTAACTCGCAAAGGTATTATATATCCTTACGATTATATGTCGAGCTGGGATAAGTTTACAGAGACCGAGCTTCCATCACAGAACTTGTTTTTTAATTCTCTTTCCAACGAACAAATAAGCGATTCAGATTACGCACATGCGCAATCTGTATGGTCCGAATTTAAAATCAAAGATATGGGAGAATATACTGATCTTTACCTAAAAACTGATGTGTTGCTTTTATCAGATATTTTTGAGAACTTTCGGTTCATTTGCAAGTTAAATTATCATTTAGATCCGGCATTCTATTTAACTGCTCCAAGCTTATCGTTTGATGCTATGTTATTAAAAACCGGAGTTAAGCTTGAATTGATATCCGAATTAGAAATAATTCGACTCATACAAAAAGGAATAAGAGGTGGTATTTGCATGTGTTCGACCAGATATGCTCAGGCTAATAATAAGTACATGGAAACTTATGACATGAATAAACCAGACTCGTTTTTAGTATATATCGATTGCAATAACTTATATGGTTACAGTATGTGCAATTGTGAGTTGCAATTGTGATTCCGGCGCGGTCGGACGCCTCTAGTAGCGACCGTCGCCGGCTTAGGTACTTACAGTATTTATTTACACGTGTGTCTTAGTAACGAGTGATAGTGACTATGGCGAAGCGCTCCGAAACCATGGTGCTTAACAATATCCTGGCGTTTGTCCAGGGGCACTGTGGTATCATAGAAGAGTCCGTCCTGGCGGAGATCTGCGCCTCCAATTACACGGAGGCCGAGGTGGTCGCCGCCAAGGGACTGCTCAGCAACACCACCGGCCTGACCTCTGTGCGCCTGGCGGCGCGTAGAAGTGGCTGTGTTAAAAAGCATGTCCAGGACATCTATCGGGTGTTTTCCGAAACGGATGCGGATGACGTCCCAACCTACGTGCCGAAGGACCCTAGTAAGATGCCGGCAGTGACGTTTGAGCACCTTGACGTCATGCGGCTTCTTAAGGACATCGTGCTACTGCGTGCGGATATTACCGTCATCCAGAAGAGGTTGGAGACGTCGGAACGAGTTAATGCTGATCTGCGAGTTGCGTTGACGTCATTGCGCGATGCATCGGCTGAGGCGGCTCGGGCACGTTCGCGTCCGCGAAATGTGACACCGCGTCGTCGCGACCCAGTTATTGCGCAAAGTGATGACTCGTCGATCGGCACTAAGGCAACTAACCCCGTCTTGTTGCGGGTTAATGACCCCGCATCTACCTCGGCGCGCATCGTCAACGTGCCGCCCCGCCCCGTGTCGCCTGCGTCGGCTCCAGCTGCTCCCGCTCCACCTCGGGTGCAAAAGGATTCCTACGCGCAGGCGTCCCGCCGCCCGCCGCGCCGCCCGCGCCCCTTTAACTCTGCCGCTGCTGCAAGAGGGACGCAAGAGCGACCTGTGGCCGCCGATCAACCAGCGCCGAAAGTGGTTATGGACGGAGATGGCTATACTCTTGTGGTGAGCCGGAAACGCCGTCTTAAGCGTAATCGCAATCAGCGCGGGACCATTCCTGCAGCGGCGTCCTGTATCCAAGCTGCAGAACCGTTGGTGGACATCTATCTGTCTCGTTTGGATAAGAAGACAACATCGGACAAGGTCTTCGAGCACATCCGCGAGGCAGCACGGGACCGGTTACAGGGTTCCCGGGTGTTCATCCATCCGCTCGAGTCTACTAGGGCTAACAATTTTAGCTCCTTTAGACTCCAAGTGCCTGCCAAGCACCAGCAGATGTTCCTGCGCTCCGACTTTTGGCCGGAGGGTGTGGTGTTCCGTCGCTTTAGGGAAGCGAAACTGACATTTAAAACTCCCTAAATAGTTGTAATGTTTTTTTTTTTTTTTTTTTAATTTTTATATGTACTTTTGTTTTGTATTGTGTATTTCTTATATTTAAATTTTATAGCGCATTGGCTTTGCTGTAATGCTGTGAAATTGTTTTGATAATAAATAAATAAATGTGTCAATCGTTGCCCATGTCTAATTTTAGTTTTCTAGATCATCATGAAATTGCCCAACTAGATATTTTGTCTGTCGAAGATGATGCTCCATTTGGATTTATTCTGGAAGTTGACTTGCTATATCCGGAAAATTTACACCATAACCATAACGACTATCCATTTTGCGCACAAAAATTTATTCCTCCAGGAGGAAAAACGACCAAATTGATCCCAAATTTATATAACAAATACGAATACGTCATTCATTACGTCCATCTGAAAACATGTTTACGCAACGGCTTAACTCTTGATAAAATCCATCGCGTTATAAGGTTTCGTCAAAGTCCATCCTTAAAACAGTATATTCATTTAAATACAGAACTGAGAAAAAAAGCTACTACTCCTTTCCAACAAGACCTTTTTAAATTAATGAATAACTCAGTTTTTGGGAAAACTCTTGAAGACAGTGAGCGGCGAGTTGACGTCAAATTAGTAAATAAGTGGCACGACCGTCAAAACAAAACAAAAAAGTTTACTTGTGCTAACAAATTAATTGCCAAACCGAATTTCCATAGTGCAACAGTGTTGTCTGAAAATTTGGTTGTCGTACAAATGAAGCCTGAAAAAGTAATTTTAGATAAACCAATCTACGTAGGATTCTCTGTATTAGAACTTTCTAAAAGTCATATGTACCAATTTCACTACACGGTAATAAAAAAAACACTACCAAGATCAAGTTACTCTGTGCTACACTGATACCGACAGTTTTATTTACAAAATCGAAACTGCAGACTTTTACAGTGATTTAAAAAATATTTTTTTAAACTTTTTTGACACAAGCAATTATAACCCTGTAAATGATTTGCAAATACCTTTACGTAACAAGAAGATTCCTGGGTTATTCAAAGATGAGTTAGGAGGAGAACTTATTACCGAGTTTATAGGGTTACGTTCTAAACTATACTGTATCAAAAGTGATAAATCTCTTATCAAAAAGGCTAAAGGAATAAAAAAACCAGCAGTTCAAGAGTTAACATTAAGTGATTATCGGGATGTGTTATTCAATGATAAAATAGTTCGGAAAAAACACATATTATTTAAATCGATTAGGCACGAGATCTTCACTCAATCTGTCAATAAAGTTGCTTTATCTAACAAAGACGATAAACGACATATATTATCAGACAAAATTTCAACCAAATCTTGGGGACATGAGTCTATTTTCTAGTACAGTAGTTATCTAAGCGACCTTTCCTCGAGCTGTAATTTTATTTCGTAGGCACCCAATGGGTAATAAAAAATTAGAATGTGTTTAATAAAATAAAATACGTTGAGTACTTACGTTATTGTAAAATTATAATTATGTATGTTGTAGGGTCAGCGTCAAAAGCCGCTCATCACTTTTGTACCTTTTCGCTCTACGACCAGATGAGCGACTTTTGACGCTGACTATACCAAATAAGTAGATTATCATTAAGTACTTTATTTTTTATAATTACACATTGATTTGTAAATTGTATGGTTTGTTCTTTTTTTTTAATAAATAAATATGAAGTGTTATTAACATTTGTTTTCTTTTTTTCTTTCACCCACCTAAGTATATATAGACTGCGAGGATACCGACTGAAAACACATTTTACTTGAGTTGAAATTGAGTTTTCTCGCTTCGGAGGTTTCCTGACGATGTTTTCCGTCATCAAAAAGCTCAGGGCTCAGGCTTAATTTTAAATGTAATATTTTGATAATGGTAAGTAAAATCATGTTCTGTTGAACAGGCAAATAATACCTATCCTCGTTTATTGCATTGGGTATCAATTAAAACATGTCCTTACGTGTCTTAAGCAGCGCGGCGGCATGCAGCCCGTGCTAAGGTAATTGGCTGACACGTGAAATATACCTATTCACATTTATTGCATTTGGTACCAATTATAACAAGTCCTTACGTGTCGTTGTAATTTGATCGGCATTAAGCAGCGCGGCGGTATGCACCGCATGCTCCGAAGCGCGTGTTAATTTAATTTGCTGACGCATGAAATTACTGTAATTATAAATAGCGGCTGTTATAGTAAGTTATCATTCTGCACTCTACATTCATAACTGAGTAAAGTCGTTCCAAAGTTTTGAAAATTAAGACGAGCTGATCCATTCCCGATTCGGTAAGTAAAATTGGCATTATTTAATATTTATTCGTATTATTTTGTTGCTATTATTGTTTTGTAAGCGTATGAAAATGCTCATATGTGTTGCCAGATGCGTTTATTTATTTGATTTCTTTTGTTTCAGAATATGGAAGGAACGCAAGACACTCAAATCATGTTTTCGCAATATGCACAGGGTCCATTAGGATTCCGAGAAGATGAAGAAGAAGAAGAAGTCAGTGAATTTGTAAAAAAAATTGCAAGTGCCAAAACGAAAACCAAGTCTAGTAAACCAAAACTAAGGCTAAACAAAGTGGTAAAGAGAAGTGTACGAGGTCACCCGCCGTCGTTCGTTATAAACAATGAAGCAACTAAGGGGAACAGACTTGTCAAAATCCAAATAATTAACATAAGTGACTCCTCGCCGGATCAAAACGACGAAACCGGTGAAAACGTTATGCTCAGTGCGCAGTATGTGGCAAGTGACGGATACGATGAGATAATAGACAGTACAGAAAGTGTAATAAATAAGATATCCAAGAAGTTGTGCGGATATAGTGTTAGTTATTAATGTTTTTACTGTTTTTGTATATAATTTTGAAAATAAATATGGTCAACAATTTTCTTGTTTTATTCCTTTGATTAAGCGATACGTCAACAGGAAAGATTTTTTTTGTAAGTATGTCAATAAAGCAATAATTCAAACGAAAATAAAATTATCATGATTAAATGCACAAGAAAAATCTTTTCAGTAAATATCGCTTAAATAGATTAACACTATTATTAGCCACAGGTATGAATCGTTATCATTTATTTCATATTTTTAAACAAACAAATTCAATTATTTAAAAATGGGTTAATATAAAAAGTCTTCGTTCAAAATAAATGATAACTAATTTTGACTGGGTTAAAAAATAAAAAAATGATTAAACGTAAATATTTATTTTTGAAAATTAGGTATAATTTATTACAATGTTAAATATGCATAATATCGAAATAATATTTTTTAAGACATATAACGTTTTTTAAGGCACAAGCTTTTTTATGATGTAGACAATTATAAGAGCTGTTGTCGATACAATACTTTTTATACATTAATTGAAAATTAGAACAACCTTTCTCTCCCAAGTCTATTACAGTACAATCAGCACATAAATCATTAATCCACTTAATTTTTTCAAAACCTTTTACATATATTTTTTTGCCTTCCAAGAAATTATGAATCATTCTCTTAAATTCTCTGTGGTCGATATACCCCTCACGCCACATAATGCCAAGGCTTATGGTTAACAGCAACGTCTTCAGGAAATATTCCGAACACGTCAAACGGGTTTTTAGTTTCTTTTTTCTTGGGTGCAGCAGATCTGAAACATAACAGACATTAAACAATGAATAAGACAGTTGTACTTAGTTCGTCGAAATTCATTAAACAAATTACAAGAAAAATACCTTGGGGTTGACGGCTTTCTTTTTTGAGCAGGTTTTTTTATTTTTGGGATACTGACATCTGCAGCGGCAACGCTCTCCTCTGAATCAGATCTGAAATAAAAAATATGTTTTTATTACTCGACATTTAAAATAACCATATACATCGATAAAAAAAGAAAAAAAAATACCTTTTTTAAATGAAAAAAGTAGACAAACAATATTTAAGTAAATATGTACCCAGCTGACAAAATAAAAAACATGAAATATGAAAATAAATATAAAATGGCTACCTGTTTGGAGCTGAAGCTTTTCGTTTTTCAGCCGACCTTCCCACTTTTGACCGAACGGTTCCGCTGTTTGCAACAGTGATGGGTTCAAACTCGGAATCAGACCTGAAAGGAAATTAAAAATATTAATGCCTGTTGGAACCCTACAAACAATATGAACCAAATGTTTTAATTTCGTTAGGAAAGTAAAGCGTTAGGTACGTTGAAATACATACTTACATTTTAATCGATGTATAAAGCAAATAAACTTTACTAACGTAGAAACTCTGCACAGCTTAACCTCTGAGCTGAAGATGTAGAAGACTTGATGCACTGTGCACGTCACGTTCGAAATTGGAAAGGAACAAATTAGCCCCGCGCAAAAGTTTTAAACGAAATTATTTGCTGATTTTACTAAATGAACTAGGGCTGTCGCATTCCAAATCACAATTGTGTATTATGCTTATGTGCACATAACAGTTCTTTATTTTACATTATTTAATTCTCGACGCGATGGAAAGAGGAACGTTATGAATTTGTCTATCTGTCTGTTGGTAAATCTGCCTACTTCGTATTCCACATATGCATGTATTCAAGATACCAAAAAACTAATCGAGAGTGAGTTGTAAGCTTTTTTTAATTTACTTTTTTAATTTTTAATTTACTTATTTATTTTTTATTTATTTATTTCTCACCAGCTAAATTAAGGAATTACCTAAATATTAGTATTTCAGTAATTGTAGTAATCATTATTTCTTTTAAGAACATTTATATTCGCATTTAATAGAGGTACCCATTAATTGTAAATTTATCCATTGATCATTGTCAACCCTACACCTTTATAATATGAATATTATTTCGCAACCACGCTTCATACATGCACCGCATTTGTATGTCAGCAAAAAGACGCCGATCGCACTGTGTGTCACATTACAACTTGATAACGTTGCGCAATAAAATTGGCTAATACCTAATTGGTAACATTTTCATGCTCAGTTCTGTACGTTAAAATTATAACGGAAACTGGAAAAAAACCTCCTCAGATCGTTCAAATAGCCTCAGTATTAACCGACTTAATTACTAAGTTAATGGGTAAGGTTAGTAATTGGTTAGCTCACACAACCAAATATCATCTTACCTCACCTACTAAGACGAAGATTTAAACTTAGGTAAAAACGTGTTCTAACTGTAATGTTTGCTACTTTACATCGTAATTATAAATACACATACAATTGTTATTTCCTAATACGAAAACAAACATTGTCTTGTTACAGGTACAAACAGGTATAAACCTTTTTCAATTTGAACACAAAAATAAACAATTCCTATATTATTAACATTTATGATAAGATAACCTAACCAACTTAGAAAAGTCGAAAAACAATAGACATTTTCGCTTCAAAGGTCAATATCTTAAAAACGGTTGAACCGATTTTGATAAAACAAGTCTAAGAACCATTGTTAGAAAACCTGTTAAATGAAAAACCGCATTTAAATCGGCTCATTCATTTAGGAGCTATGGTACCACAGACAGACACACAAAAATCTAGGTACAAATTCTAGCGCACGATGTCAAAGTTTAACATAAGCGCTGTCTGTGGGTTAAGCACTGAACTAAGTAGGTGTAAGTAATGATTTAAGTAAGTACCTTTGATGTACTGGTTTCGTATAGAATACAAATGGTTTCGAATAATTTCGATAGATGTCATCACCGCCTACTCGTATGTCCATTTGCATGTTAAGAACAATAAACCTTAGCGAGCGCGCTCGCTACGTAATTTGATCGAGTACCTAACTTACACTACAATGTCTTCGAGTTGAAATGACTTAAGTACATAATCATGTATATCACTTTACAACTCGTTTCTGATCAAACTTTATATTCTAGTCAGCAAGACAATTTTTACGTCAACATGATAAAGTGATATAAGTTATTTAGAAAGTGTGATAAAGTATCGCGGTCTCACAGATGGAGTTGTTCTACATTAACATCAATTAAATCACACTATTTGACTTAGTTTTAGCGATACCAATTTAAAATCATATTTCGGTTTTCACTAGTGTAGTGAGTTACACATTTTTATGTTTTCGTAATTTAAATAATGTTTACTTAGTGCTTTATTCCAGCGTAAATTAGTTTAAACCTAACTCGCGCTAACGATGGTTTTGAGATTCGTTGATATAAATAAATCCGACATACAATTTGCCGTGTACGTAAAACGCGGTCATAGCGATACATCCGAAAACGGATGCCGGGAACTAACGCGTCCTGGGTGACCCGACCTTGTCTGTGGAGTCTGATCAGCTTTGCGGATGAGTTGTATACAAGCCTCGGTGGGAGGCATCCAAAACCACCACGCACACAAAAAGCGGTCATAGCGATACATCCGTAGGTGGATGCCGGGAACTAGACGCGTCCTGGGTGACCCGATCTTGTCTGTGGAGTCTGATCAGCTTCGCAGACAAGTTGTGCAAACACCTGAGTTAACCTGAGTCAAAGGCTGCGGCTTGAGACCGAGGAGCGCTCAGTGGCTTCGGCCTCGTGCATATCGGACTTGATCAACCCGGTGTGCATGGTGTACTTTTGCTTTTACTTTATCTAAGCTCAAACATTATTAAACATATCTATGTTAGGTTGTCAATTAGTTGAGACTTGAGTTGGACTGAAATTTAAATACATTGAATAAATTCCCGTCGGGTTGGCTTGTCGTTGAACCTCGAGTCAAAACTTCGCTCATTCGAACGAGAGGTGGATGCCCAATGCGATTTCAGGTGTAGGTTGAGCGTTATGATGAACGTGAATTCTGATAGGTTACTGTTAGGTTGGGTTCCGTTAGGTTTGAGTTGCTGTTGGGCTGATGTATTCGTTGCGTTGAACGAGAGGTGAAACAGAATGCCCAATGCGATTTCAGGTGTAGGTTGAGCGTTATGTTGAACGCAAATGCTGATAGGTCACTGTTAGGTTGGGTTCCGTTGGGTTTGAGTTGCTGTTGCGTTGAACGCGAGGTGAAACAGAATGTCCAATGCGATTTCAGGTGTAGGTTGAGCGTTATGTTGAACGCAAATGCTGATAGGTTACTGTTAGGTTGGTTACCGTTGGGTTTGGGTTGATTGTAGGTTGTGTGCAATTCATTGTATTATTGGGCTTCTGGATCACCACGAATGAGTGAGGGCGAAATTTTTCGCCCGATCGAATGAATGGTGGTCCAGAATGCCCAATAATATACTACTCTTGCGTCTGAAGATTATTCTCCGGATCTATCTTTTTTCTGTTAATTTCGTCAATATTTACTGCGTATAACCCATTAGCGATCCAATTGTTGTCACCTTCCATTAACTCAATTTTTGACGAAAAGTTCCCGGAGCGAATATGGGATGGCAATTGTTCCGGCAGTACTATACTTAAATAAATATACTTATACTTGATTACTTGGTAAATATACTTGATTTTCCAGTGTTAAGCTAGGTAACAGCTGCATATACAATTCGTCGCTGCTTCTAAGTATGACATCAACGTCAAAATCGCGATACTTTCTATTACTACAAACCGAGTACACGCAAGCACACGCTGTCATGGCTACACATTGCGAGTTATTACCTCGGAATATTGGTGCACCTTGGTGGACGGTGCCTGTCAACATATATAGTAGCTTATGTTTAATTCACACTCTTGCGATCCTATTATCGTGTTTTAAGGACCCTCATTATGTAGCAGTTGCATTACTTTATCTACACACATATTATTTATAAGTACCTACTCTAAGATGGGTTCAGAAGCCGAAGGCACATCATACCCATACCTGTCACGAATTTGACTGTTTTTTTTATCACAGACAAACATACCGAGCCGACGTTTCGTAGACTGTTTTTTTTTATTGTAAATTATCACATTATTATTTATACATGTCGGACTGAACTCGACTTATATACGTGAGTGATCCGTTTTATTTCACTATGAATGTAAATTACGTTGGTTTTCAAATTTGAAACTTTTAACGACATCGATTTCCATATCGAAAAGTCATTACGACATCGACTATTACTTTACTGCTTCCGGCGGCTGGTGGCGGCCGTTGACGAGCAGTCGACAGCATGCTGAAATGCTGATCAATTTCTTCAGTTTCTGAACGCATAATAGAGGACTTATGATATGTGTGTAGATAAAGTATTCATTTAAACTTTTGTTACATGTATTACATATTACATATGTTACATGTACAGTGCCCCCTTAGAAATATCTATTCTTGTTATGCAACTATCAAACTAAGCAGCGGCTTCTACAAGACATTTATACTTCAAATTTCATAAATATACCTGTAACAGTTTTCGAGTAAAATGGCTGTAACATACGGACGGACGGACAGGATACGATGAAATTGGGTATGTATCACAATACCGAAGTACGAAAGACCATAATTCACAAAGCCTATTTTAGTACAATTGTCAAGTTGATGTTCGTTTGTCCTACAACGTGGGCAATTATAACGTAATGAGACGGGTTTTGTAGTGGAAAGAGAGTTAATTATCATTGATTGATTTTTAAACGAATATTCTGGTATATAGGGATTATAGGAGTTTGAAGTGGAGGGGATGTCGCGGAGAGGCTTCGGCTCAGAAGAAGTCATTTGGTTGTTTTTTTTTTTTTCTATTTCGTTGTTTTGTATGAGAATGCAGTTTTTGTACCATTTGCATGAATTTAATAAAGTTGACATGTCAGTAAGGTCAGTCGGTAATAAGCGAGAACTATAGATTAAGTTGATATTGCGGTGCAATATGTCTATTTTTGTTTTTTCCGAAAGTTTTTCTTGTAATTTTGAGAAAAGGCAGGCATGGCAGTAAAATAGATTATTATTCGTTCATTTGGTTTAAAAATTGTTTTCTATTTTCAGTTATCTATGGTTTTTCGTAATTTATAATGGTAATCGTGAATTTAAAGTTGACCAATCTGGAAGGACCGCCTTTTTAGCACGAAACCAATCTAAAGCTGTCCCTGACAAAATGTTATAGTAGTTATTTGTTATACAAAGGTGCAACGTTGTATTTTACCCGCGACTATGGAATTGAAACAAGCAAGCGAAAGGATTTTATAGTTAAAATCACGAGCGTAGCGAGTGGTTTTGAAATAGAATCCTAAGCGTAGCGAGTGTTTCAACACACGAGAAGTAAAGTACATTTGCACGCGTGTGTAAAACAAAACTTTTCACCTCACTGTAGCGAGGAAAGTGCAGCATGCAAAAAAACTGCTCATAAAAAATTATAGCCTCCAGTAGTTCCACAGGCGAGGCGTTTGATCATCTTCATCACTGGAATCACTAGTTTTTAGGGTTTCGAAGCCACAATGGCAAAAAGAAACCCTTATAGTTTCGACATGTCCGTCTCTGTTTGTTTGTCTGTCTGTCTGTCCGCGGCATAGCTCAAAGAGTATTGGTACTTACTAAAAAGCTGTAATTTTGCATAGATATACATATTAATTAGACCGAAAAAATGCTGGAATAAAATCTTAAAAAAATGTATTTTGGGGTACCTCCCCTACACGTAAAGTGGGGATAATTTTTTTATTTCTCGACCACCCCTCAGTGTGAGGTATCGTTAAATAGGTATTCCAAAAATATTAGGGTTGCTCGTAGATCATTTTTCGATAAAGTTATTCGTTTGCGAAATATTTAGGTTTGAAGTGCTCATTTTTGTTGACATCCAGTGCCCCCCCCCCCCCCCCTCCCCTCTACCAGAGAAACTGTTATATTTGAAAATGTGAAAAAAATCGGAGCAATAGTGCATATAGTGAACTTTTATGTGTGTCTGTCAGTAACCGATATGAAGTGACACCACACTGCGTACAGTTTACTTTAAAGTAGGGCTCTGCTAACACTGGTTTCGAATAAGTGTGATGAAAATACCTTTAAATTAAGTATCTATGCCAGGGCTTTTTCGTAATGGCTTAGGAACCAGGAGTCGGAGTCTGTAAGACAATTTTTGATGGCAATGTTGACATTTCTGATGATGTGTTTTGAAATAGCATTTACTCAACTTGTGTGTTCAGAATTATATTCAACATCAGTATAAAACAACAAATGTTTCTTATATAATTTTAAAATTTATGCTTAACTTAAAATCATTAAATAAAGCTAAGGTTGGTATTTTTTATTAAATTCTCAAACCTTTTATTTAATGATTATTAATATCGAGCGAACCATTATTATGAGCGTTTTACATTTTGTTATCTGGCAAAAACTACAAGGTCAAATTACTTTCCCCACTAGTGGATAAAATGCGTTTTTACCCGCTTGTTTTAAAGGATAAAGACGGCTTTCCGAGGTAGTGAGGGGAAAACATATTTTTATGAAGGCGATTATGGTCATTATTTCTAGCTATTGCGAACTCTTCTACTTTTTGTACGGTGTCTCGCGGACAACCGTGTCTTCTGTAATTAAACCTTTTTATATCGTTTGACCCGATTTCTGCTGAACTTGATAGTTTTTGAGAAAGGAGTTCTAAATCAGAATGTGGTTGTTGCACGGAGGTCGTAGAATGCAATATAGGAGTAGAAAAATATACAAATATATTACTAGACTTGTTAGTATAAAAATAAACTTTAATAGGCTTTACCGCAGCCGATGCAGACTGTGAACACCCGCTTCTTGCAAACCATGCACTGTCGGCGCGGTCGGGTTCTGGTCGCCGGTTTATACTCCAGCGCAACCAGGTGATGTGCGCGGACAGTGTACGGGGCTGCAATGGTCTAGGGTAGTTGGTAAAATAGCCGGGATAGTTGGCACGTGATGGGAATGATATTTCAGTAGGGATTGGGCGAGGGACGTTCGGAAGGTACGATGGGACATGGCATTATTACGTTTACATATAATATAACTGTTTAATACGGAAACAAAGAGTCGACGGAAGATTTTCTTGTACAAACATTGTTTTGTGACCCCCTTGGCGGTGACGGTGGCGTCCCCATGGTACGTCGAGATCGTCGCCATTCGGTTCTGATCTCGCCATACCATAAGGTCCACATCGCCAGATGTCAAACCCGTGATCTGACCTGGCCGCATGTTCCCCTTCGTCAGGTTTGTCATCTCATGTGGTAAAACTGACGGTTGGTGCGTAGAGTCCCAACGTAGTCGAACCCGAGCGTTTTTAATTTCTGGGCGAGGGCCGGTGAATCATAAAAGTCGTCCATTCATACTGTATGGCCCTTAATCTCAAGCCCTGCTAAGAGATCAAGGACAAGGGTCGGTAGGAAAGCCCGTAGCGGATTAGGAGCCGCATTTTCTGTACGCTTGTCTTGTGAGCGTGAACCACAAACTACCACAAATAGCCAGTTTGCGATTCACATATCTCATATGTTTTGATTCCTACTGCAGCAGCTTTCTTAGGGATGAACTGGTTAATGTCCAACCATCCCTTCCATTGCAGCAGAGACTCATCAAGTGTAATATTCTGATTCTAATTATAAGCTGACTGAAAAACAGTATTTAAATGGTCTACTATTGGCTGGCTCTTAAAAATTTCGCCTCGGAACGACCCAGGTTCTGCGCGTACATGTCTCTGTTATCCCTATAGTGGTGGCTACAAAGGAGCTGGAACCGCCTCAAAGACATTTACACGCGAAACCCGTGGGTCATAAATATGCTAGCATCGGTAGCCCAGTAGTCGATCACTTGACCCTTAGCCACAGCCCCCATCGCCACAATGACTGCGAATAACACATACAGCTCGTCGACTGATGTGTCCTTCCAGTCACAAATGCGACTGCGGGGATAGAGGCTGTGGCTAAGGTACATCTTGTTCCATCGTCTGCTGAGCATATTTATTCGTCTCCGAGACTATGTGCTCCATTAACTGCCGATCCCACAAGCGAACAAATGATTCGTACGGGTCTGCATGCGGAACTGTTGGACCAACATTGATATCGGAGAAAAGTTCCCTCCAAAACGCTTGGGATAGGAGGATTCGGGAACAATCTCCAGGCAAAATGTAAGAAGTTAATATCAGTGTCTGAAGACTGACCGGCAGGCGTCGACACGGAGTGGCAGGCGATGATGGGGCGGCAAGCGACGACGAGGCCGGATGCGGTGGCGGAGGACAGTCATCCTCGGGGGTGTCCATCGCTGCCCGAAAAATCCGAGGGATGGAGACTGGGTTCGCCTCGTCGTCGCTGTCGCTGCCATCGTCACTCTCGGGTTCGCTTCCTATTAGAAAATAATAACATAAGGCCCAAACCAACCATTAAACAGGGAGTTAATTTTTAATCAGTCGATTAAGAGTATTTTTGACAACGGTTAACAGTGTAACCTTCTGTTTAATTGTTGAACATAGCACTAAGTGTACTAACTTCGTCAGTAACTTTGTACTTAAAAACAGAGTCAGACACTCACCAAAGTTGAGAGCGACCATAATCTCATTGTCCCGCATTGGACGCCTTGCTGTGCCCCGAAGTGTGCTAACTTCGTCAGTAACTTTGTACTTAAAAACAGAGTCAGACACTCACCAAAATTGAGAGCGACCATAATCTCATTGTCCCGCATTGGACGCCTTGCTGTGCCCCGGCTGGTGGTGGTGAAGGGTGTGTGGCACACACTGCCGCCACATTCCAGGAACCTGAAATAAAACAGTTCGTTATTTCTAGGAAGTAGATTTTTAGTAAGCAAGTAGTAGTACAGCGAGGCTGTAAGGAAGACTTACATGGCGGGTAATGGTGCGCACTCTACTTCTTCCACTACCATTGGGCTTGGACACCTGGGCGAGAGGGGAGTGGGGAAGGGAAGCATTGGCTGGGGTTGAGACGAAGGTGTAGGTGGTAGTGGGCGGACTCTAAATAAAAAACATTAAATTTACAGAGAATCGCCTTTATACATGTTCTAACTCATTTGTTTAAACATCAAATCAAATACATACAGGGGCTCCAAGTGCGCCTTCTCTTATTCGTTAGAGCGCACTCCAACGACTTGTCGACGGGATACCCTGTAATATCCATTAATAATAATTATTACAAAGTCAGAAAAAAACGGCAAAAAAAAAAGATAAAAAGATAAACCTACTCGTCGATGGCAGACAGGCGCCTTAAAGCGGCGCAAGCACCATCGCTGCTGCGCCCTCAGCCACGGCCACGGCCACGCTCCGCCTCGGCCGGTGGGTCTGCGGGGACCACCACCCCTGCCCCCGCGACCTCCTCTTGTAATCGCCCAGACGTAGCTTTCTCGCACGTATGGTCGCGGAGTAGCAAGGTAATTAAATTTAGTTTATGGTCATGGTCCTCCACAAAGTAACGCCTGATTTAATCAAGAATAAATCAGTACAAATTATCACAAATACTACAACACAAGTAAACAAAAACCCAACACCAGTTAAATCATATAACAGCAAACTCATTAACAAACCCAACCAAATAAAACATGAAATTACAAATAAACAACCCGTGTCAGAAAATAAAATAAAGTCCTTTTCCATACTATTTAACATCGCTTCAAAATGGCGGCTATGCCTTGGAGTGAAATTTTGTCATTCAGCAATTCTTGTCTGTCTTTCATTTTCTTTTTACAGGAATATGCTGCCAGTAGATCGTCAACCCATATTGTTATTTATACACATACAGATAATTTGCGGTATATATTGCTTCTGCCCATAAGTATAAAGGACATTCGAGTCAATCATTAAATATCTAGCTTTGTATAGCAGGGATCCATTTTTTCTTTCGCTTATGCCATTTTGTTTAAGGGCGTATGGCACTGTCAGTCTTCTACGTATGCCATATTGTTTCAGCAGGTTGTCAAATTCCTTGTTCTTGTATTCGCTACCAATATCAGATTGTTGATTTTGTATTTTCTTCTTCTAAAATTTCTACTCTGCTTTTATATTCTTTGAAATTTTCCATGACTTCGCTTTTGTTTTTCATGAAATATGTGTAGCAATATCTTGAGCAATCGTCAATAAATGTTCATAGTAAGTTTTTAAACGCTTGGCGGCTCGATGCCATAGAGAACACACATCTTCAATTCTTAATTATTTTCTCCACATTCATTTCCATAGGACTCCGGGGACGTTTAAACTCATACTACGAGGGCTGCCTTTTATATTTTGGGAATAGAAATAACAAACAAATATTTCGCAATAAAAACGTTTTTATTGCTTTTCAAGGTCCTCTCTTGTCAAGTCTATGTATTTTTTCATGCGGTTGAACCAATTTTAAAAGCAATTCTACTACTCTGATTGGGACATCTCCAAAACGTGTATTTTGAACTCATCAACCGTTGCATCAGGTGTCAATAAATGTTGCCCTAGTAGTTTTTTCTTGATATGAGGGAATAAAAAAAATCGTTAGGGCCTAAATCTGGACTATGCGGCGGATGGCCCAATAAATCGACGTTTTGAATGTTCAAAAACTTGGAAGTTCATGCAGACTTGTGAGGACTCTCATTATCGTGGTGGAGTATGATCCGTTTACGGCGGTTGGTTTCTCTGACTTTTTCAATGACCCCTGGCAAACAAATGGTCGTGTACCAGTCAGAATTGACCGATCTACTTTTTTCTAAAGGAACGGTTGTAATATGTCCAGTTTTACTAAAGAAACAGGCAACCGTTTGTTTTGAAACGCTTCGTGCTCGAATATTTTTTGTGGGATTCGCTTCATTTTGAAAGACCCATACAGTGGACTGCTGTTTGGATTCGGGTTCATACGCGTAGATCCATGATTCGTAGCTTGTCACAATGTCATACACATGTTTTGAAGCTCCGCCATTGTATTTTGTAAGCATTTTGCTACACCAATCTACACGAGCCTGTTTTTGAGCACCTGTTAAATTATGTGGAATCCAGCGCGAACAAATCTTCTTGACTTCTGAAAATTCATCCAATATGGTATGTACACCGATAGGTCACTTGAGGGTATTGCAAAATTAATTGACGCACAGCTTCAATGTTTTTCTGAACAACCACAGATTTTGGACGACCTTGGTGCTTCATCACCAAATGTAGAATTAAGTTCACCAACGCACTGTTGTTGACTTAAGCCGCGTTTAAAATTATAAAAAATATCGCACGAAAATGTTCACGGCTCAACTCCACCTTTATCAGCTACAATTATTTTTCAACAGAAAAAAAACAAAATGCGATCGCGACAATTTTTTTTAAGTTTATATTGCCGCCAAGAGTTTCAAACTATACTACAGAAATATCACTTGACAGATATCAGCACTGGTTTGGTCAAATCCCGTTCTTAAAATCCTACATCTGCTGATTTTCCTTTCTTTACGTTTCACAGTCTTCTACTGAACTCTACAAAACCGGGCTGCGCACGCGCTTATGCGCCACACTTTTTCCTTTTCCTTCATGAATTTATTTATTTGTTTTCTTTGTCCTCGTCAATGTTATGAACCTGAAAGTAAATTTTGACATGTTTTGACATTTAATTAACCTTTTTACAGCTAATTAAATGTCAAAACATGTCAAAATTTTCAAAAGTTTCAATAAAAGTTTCAATTTACAAAGGTTCCTTCATGAATTTATTTATTTGTTTTCTTTGTCCTCGTCAATGTTATGAACCTGAAAGTAAATTTTGACATGTTTTGACATTTAATTAGCTGTAAAAAGGTTAATTTTTGTCAGAAAACACTCATTGTGTCTAACAAAATATGATTTTAAAATTGTATTTTGTGGCGTAAGTGGGAGAATGGTATTTATTTATCGATTAATCATTTAATTGCAAAACTTGTCTTTATTTGCTTTTTTATTTAGAGAGAACGTAAATTGTAAAAAAATAAATGATTTGATCTAAGAATAAACTTTGCATAATTGTCTGGGGAGCTTTTTTGTTCGGTCGTGGCCTTCAACATGTTGACCAGTGTTTTTTTTTTATTTGTTGTAATATGCTGTAAATTTTATTTTCAATTACAGTAAACATTTCAAGCATGTTTGCCATGTTTTTAAATTGATTGGAATATTAATATTCTGGGAAGTTTTTTTTCACAGCCCGATAAAGTTTATTTGTTTTGGCGGAAACCGCTCATGGTGACCTACAAAACCGATTATAAAAAAAAAATGTATAGCCAGTGGGAGGCTGATTTTTTGTGATTGGGTAACCAATTGATTTCGGTGTTAATTATAAAGAAATGAATTTGATTGCTTGCACAGTATGATTAAAATTTAATGTTTTATGTCAACTTTAGGTACCAAGTAAAAAAATCAGAAAAACTCCATTTAAAAAAAACTGTCACATATTGGACCAAGACATATAGGCTTCAAACTATTATACCAAACACCCTGTATATTCCGAATTCACAACATGACTATTTATTTAGACGAGCGGAGCTGCGCGCTGGATTGTGCGCTCCCAGAGGAAGGACTACGAATTAGTCCGAAACGTGTCGAGCTAAACTCTACTTATATACGCAAGTGATTCGTTTTATTTCACTAGGAATCTCACGGTAGTTTCATGTTAAAGTCGCAATTGGAATCAAGGTTTCGGAATCTTGTATGATTTCTTCATCTGATGTTAAACGGTTTTCAATATTATAAAACGCATATACGAGGGCTGTTTGATAAGTACCCGTTTTCTAAATATATTAATATCACTTGCCGCAAATAAGTATACCACCTTTTTAAGCCATTTTTCAGAGGCGGGATAATTAAAAAAAAATGGCATTCTTTTGGTTTTTTTCTCATTTGACAACGATTCAGTGAAGGCGTGAACTTAAAGTTGTTAAAATGGAGAAAGAACAGTATCTGTCTGTAATTAGATTCTTATTTTTGGAAGGAAAAACATGTGATGAAATAAAAGTAAGAATGCAAGCGGTTTACCATGAATGTGCTCCTTTTATGACAACCGTCAGATATTGGTATAACGAGTTTAAGCGGGGGAGAACAACCGTCTTTGATGAGGATCGTTTTAGCCGACCGCCGAATTAAACTTCGAGAAATCGTTGATGCTGTAAACGTTTCAATCGAGAGGGTACAACACATATTAGAAGAAAAATTGGGTATGAAGAAAGTATCGGCGAGGTGGGTGCCGCGTTTACTCACGGAGGAGCAAAAACGGAACCGACTGACTACTTCGGAGCAGTGTTTGACCGTGTTTAAACACGGTCAAACACTGCTCCGTTTGAACGTAACCCGAAGGAGTTTCTGCGTCGTTTCGTGACCGTGGACGAAACGTGGGTCCACCACTACACCCCGGAAATGAAAGAGCAGTCGAATCAGTGGATTTTACCGGGTGAACCTGCTCCAAAGAAAGCAAAAACCGTCCCATCGGCTGGAAAGGTCATGGCGACCGTTTTTTGGGATTCGCAGGGTATTATACATATTGACTATTTAGAAAAGGGAAAAACAATAACAGGGCAGTACTATGCCAATTTATTGGATGAATTTGACGCCGTGTTGAAGGACAAACGACCCCATTTAAAAAAGAAAAAAGTACTGTTTCATCACGACAACGCCCCGGCTCATTCGTCCAGAGTTGTGACGGCTAAATTAGCACAGTTACGCTACGAACTATTGTCTCACCCCCCGTATTCTCCAGATTTGGCCCCATGCAATTTCTTTTTGTTTCCCAACCTAAAAAAATGGCTCGGTGGCAAGCGATTTGGATCCAATGACGTCTTACTTTTTGGATGGTTTATTGAAGCTTGAGTATAGGTGGAACAAATGTATAGAGTTAAAAGGTGACTACGTAGAATAATAAATGCATATATACAAAAAAAAAATGTTTTTTTTCCATAAACGGGTACTTATCAAACAGCCCTCGTACTATGGCAATCTGTTCCATGTGTTCTGCAGTAAATATATATTTTTTACTTGTTGAAAAATCTAGTTAAGTGTTGAGAATGATCGCTCAATATGTATCGAAGTTAACGTAGTGTGGAATGTAGCCTAGAAGAGGTTACGAACTTGTATTGTAGGTACGAGTTCGCGAATTAGCGTTAAAATTATCAAAGTGCCTCATTTGACTCTGAAATAGAAGATTATATTTGGTTCAAACAAGGATTTTATTCTTCTCAGTAGAACAAGTGCTTAAGATTATACTATAGAGTTCCCAGTCTTGACTATTGCAGAATAACTAGCCTTTGAAAAAGGAAAAAAAGGACTTGCTACGCTGTAGTTTTCTACGTAGGACCGTAGGTTAATACACAAGGATTTTTTCACAGTTATATTTATTACCTGTGAAAATAACGCTATAAGAAACATATAAAAAAGGAACTCGCTACAACAATTTAGCTGTTAGGATTGTCACTAGGGTATTTGGCTTATATATTCGGAAAAATATATAAGCCAAATAATGGTAGGTACTCTTGATGAAGTTTTTTTTACAATCTGGAAAAGTAATATAAGATAAAGTATCAACAAATTACAGAACGATTTCTTTAGGAAAGAATGTCGGTCCGGTCACCTAGGTCAATTTTCTTAAATGTCCTGTTACCGAAAGTTTATTGTCTCAAGGTTCATTCTTTAAATGTCTAATTTCTTGAAGTCTATTCTCCGAATGTCTATTTACCTGTGTGTGATTCTCCATTCTCTGAAAGTCTATTGCCGTGCCAAAAATTCGGAATGAGTAATTTCTTTCCTAGTTATCCCCTCTCACTCGTTTAACGCACAACTCTGCACATCATGGCTAAGTTCCCGACCAATAGCTATGTTAATGAAAATAATCAATTTATTGATCATTTTAGTTTTTTATTTTTTTAGTTTTATGAGACATTCATACTATGAAATTCAACATATACTTTGACACTTACACAGCTTACACAATACCCACTTACACCCGTTTAGTACGTAGCTGGAAGCTTTGTGTGCCACAATTAGTGTTTATTTTAAAACCTAAGCTTTATTGTTGAAACTTGTTGCACGGACTTTAGTGTTTGTTATTAAAGTAAATAACTATATGTTACCCAATACTGGTTTTACTTCCAACCATTCGTGTTTGTTGGGTGAGCCCAAGGCGCCCTTTTATAAATTTCAGGGTTCCCCACTCAGGCCATAAGCCCACGACCCTCAAAAGAACCTTTTGCCTCAGCCGGGCATTTCAGGTGTTTCAGTAGTAGCAAACCATAATTTTTTTCAATATTTTCTACTATCAATCTATTTCTTGTGTCGTCTAATATCCATTTATTGATGCCAGCGGGGAAAATTTATAAAACGAAATGTCATCACATGCGGTTTCTTTTAAAATGGTTTCTGCGTATTCTCTAATAGTATCTAAATCCGGATTTCGAGACATGACCGCTTCAAGCTTGGTTTCTACGGGTAAACTAGTAGACCAATTTATGACCATCCTAACTTGATCAAAATCTATTAAGGCATCGACCATTGACATATTACGTTCCTGTAAACGAGTTAAAACCACCTCGATGATATTAAAATTTTCTTGAATAAAATCTTAATCTTTTTTAATGTTGGGTTTTTAAGCACTTGTTTAGCCTTTTTAATCGAAACTGAATCTGAAGTTCTGACATCGTGACAAGACCGAATTTATTTCGTTAAAATATTTTACATAGTAAGACACTGCAGCGAGCCAGGTCCCCCACCTTGTAATTACTGGCTTAGGAGGTAAAGGCAAATTTAGATAAATTTCCTTTAACAGTTGCACTCTACTAGGAGACTTTAAAAATACTTTTTCAAGTTAGCGATCAGGGTATTGACATCTTATATGCTCTGCCACCCGATGCAGAGCATGAGCTAAGCATGTAATACGTTTCATTTTCGGTAAAACACTTTTTAAAATTTGCCCCGCCTTCAACATATACGCAACGCTATCAGTACATAATACTAAGAAATGGACCACATATCTGCCTAAAAAGTCTGTCGCTTCATCAAGCGATATACATTTTTTTTTATTTGCTACTTCACTCAGTATAGCAGATATTCTGGCTTGATAAAACTTGTCCAGGTATACTTTTCTTATCGTTGATTCACTGGGTAAAGTTCGAAGAGGCTGATCTGCACAAATACAGCAAAAGTACTTTTGAAAGAAAGATTTGAATGCTGGATTTTCGATTTGCACCCATGGGATATTGCAAAGTATGAGGAATTCGATCAGATCGAAGTAAAAACCTTCATCTGGTTTGCGATGCAATCCTTTGTGTACAGGTCCTCCGACGTGTCTTTTCACTGTACTCTTTCTACACCCTATATCAACTTCACATTTTCTACAGTGTACTAAATGTCTTGTTGAGTCATACTTTAAGTCTGGATATAATTAAATCCAACTAAAAACAGTTTCTTTCTTAGTTTTCCGATGCATGTTCAGTTAGGTAGAAAGATTTAATACTGTTCTTATTTAAACCAACGAGACTTCACTTGGTCCAATCAGAAGCAAATCGGAGTCCAGTTATCAAGTTAATAAGAATATCACATAGTCCGGTAACTTTTGCGATTATTGAATTTATATTTATATGGTGCAAACTGCACACGACCGACACTGACGTGCATATGAAATTGACATTGCAATAGTTTTATCTCTGTTTAACTGGCCAGCTTATCACAAAATATGTTTAAACTAATGTCAATTGTTTAAATAGATAGAGAATAATTGGAACTTATTTAAGTACTAATCTAATACATTGTTATCTAGCACAAAATCAGTCGAAACATTGAAAGGAACCTACCTACAAACATTAAATTATAACATGATCTATTACATCGTTGATCCAAGAGTGGTCAACTAGCCAATCTGTCATTTCATATATTGTAAATTAAGTTTTGCACTCGTGTAATTTTTAAATTCACACGGGTGGCCGTTACTCCATACAAACGTACTCCCCTGTTTCCTCCCTGGATAATTAGCATAGCATTAAAACGAATACTTTTTTACTAAACTGTTATGCATGTATAATTGAGTATTTTTGTAATGAAAAGACACAGTATTTTGCATAAATCCAAATGTGAATACGGCTGAAATGTAATGTGCTCCAAATGCTCGAAGTAAGTAGAGGTCGGGGTGTCGGGTGCAAGCGACAGGCACGGCGCTCGGCGTTTGACGCACGGTGTGCGCATTTCCCGCGAGATGAGCCAGATTTCCCGCCAGTTTCCCTAGAGATACCGGTTCACACGGACGTTTAAGAGCGAGATACAGTTTTCACCCGCTCTTTAGATAAATCTGTGGCAGTTTTTTTTAGTTTGTGCCGGAATTATTTAACCATATACTAAAAAAACTTAGTCAATGGTGGGTATTTTTTTTAATAAATTTATTAAATGTAAGCAAGATTATAATGCGTTAGTGAGAAGTATATAAAAGTTGCTTGTACCGTTACATATTTTCCCAAATCCTTAGTGTAATTTTGGGGACAATCGGTAACACTTCAAAAACTCATAGGTACTTACGTTTTGTTAATGTAGCTTCTTTATTCTGCAGGTTAACACGCGATAAAAGTGATAAAACAGTGTTACTTACGTAAAAATAAATTGCATAAGCTACTTTAGTTTAATGTACCTACCTAGGTACCTAATCGGTTTTATGTAAGTACTTACACATTTTTAGAGGTTATTTTAAGCCATTATTTCTGTTACTTTGTAAATAATTCTAGCGATAATTTGTAAAAAGAAACTGTTAAATCAAGGAAATGCGCAAAATTCATTTGCACCCACACCATAAAATATTGGCATGAAGTATAGCGATAAACTTCCCATCTAGTCCCGTAAATGAGTAAAAAATTGCAATTAAATATGCATAACAGCTATGCGAGTTGGTTTGTATTTACTCTGCCGAGCGATTGAATTGCAATGCCAATAGGTATATTTGCCTGGGAAATTAGTGCTCACAAGGGGGGTGTGGAGGGAATGGTCGAAAGCAGAAAGTTTGACTTCGGGACTTTGTTTGGACTAGTTAGAGGATTAACACACTAAAAGTCACCACTCCTCGGAGGTGAGCCCTATGGTGGGGGCCTAAAGAAGGTCCCGTTTTTTGGTTTTTTGTTCATTTCTCGAAAACGAAGTGTCATAGCAAATTTTGTTATACGACATACGACACAATGAAATCTGATAATATTTACTACAACTTGTTAATATATACCTTGAACTATCTCAATGGTTGTCTTAGATATGAGCTCCGAAGAACAGTAGTTTTTCAAAAATGTGTTTTTTACCATTCTTTTAAGTATACTAATATTATCAACTACCGTTGAAAAGTGATACAAATTTCAGTTAATTAGTGCACAGCCCATTATTTTACATCGACTTTTAAACATGAAAGACTGGCCACGCACCTCTTTAGCGCTGACAAAATACGGCCTTCACTCATTAACTGTCATTACACTGACATGTCAAACTTCAAGGGATTATGCCAGAGACAAATATACCATCTGGATAATGTACGACTACCGACCTGCTAATTCACGAACATGAAATAACAGGTCGTTCTTTATTCAAATTGGATAAAAATTCTTTCGTATGTCTGTCCAGCTGTTCTCCTCTACGGTGTAAAATGTTGTAAATAGGCTCGATGATTATAGTTTTTTTTGAAAAAAAATCAGCTCACGAGGTCTACAACAGCTCACAGAGCCACTACTGATAATATTTTACATATAAGAGACGAGAAAGCTCACAGAGTGGCAAGTTTCAAAGGTAAAAATATAAAATAACGGAAAAAATACAAAAAAGATATTTCAGTGTCGTCATTGCCCAGATAATGTACAGTCTAAATCGGTAGATCTAAAAACTGGAAAATCAGTGGAAATAGATAGAATAGTCAGTTTCTGTAATAGTTTTATTAAATTTACCAGGATCTAAAAAAGCTATAGTAAAATAGAAATAAAAAACAAATATTCTATGAAAGTTAACCGGGAGTTTTTCTTTCCGAATTTCTACTCGGGTCGGGATTTATCAGGTCGGGAAATTAATTGTTGACCCTGCATTATTTGGCTATAATATTATAATTTTAAATGCGTGGTTTTCTTTACAAATAATGAGTATATTGTTTATTTACGTATTGAATGTGATTCCTTGTGCTTAGTTTTTCTTTTTCGTGTTGTTTGTACAGTTCAAAAATAAGTGAAACTGTTGTAATTGGGCAAGTCAAGGAGATGTCACCTGCCCGGCGGCCGTTGGCGACTAAGTCATCGAATCACATAATCACCTATATTGCTTGTCCGCGCGCGGTGAAGGCATATCCGTCTATTTTTGGTACATCATTGTTATTTTAAGTGTTCTCAGCTGCAAATATGTCAGATATTATATCGGAAGACTGCTTTTAGTCGTTACCTATGCTCTTATTCATCAGACTTGTAACTGTTGGCAGAGTTGGTGTATCCATCGAATATAGCATTACACGTTTTTCCTGGGTAGTTAAGCTTTATGAATTTTAGATAGTGTTACATACAGTGGCCACTATGCCTCCTCTTGGCCCAATCACTTTATGAATGAGGAATCCTCCACCAAGTAAAATGTCAAGGTTCTGTAGGTGACATGGCTTGCTAGTTGCATCAAACATGGAGTAGTGGGCTGATTTTTAGGGTTTCTTCATCCCATTTACATTAAGGAGGATGAGTAAGTTAAAAGCAACATTTTTAACAAAAAGACTTTCGAAGCTCATATCTAGAAAACGATTGCAAATAGTTAAAAAATATGTACAATCAAGTTGTAGAAAATTTTATTAGCTTTCTTTATGTAGTACGACAAAATTTTCTATGACTCATCATTTCCGAGAAGTAAGCAAAAAACCAAAAAACGGGTCCTTCTTTGTGCTCCCCCCCTCCTAGGGCTCACCTCGGAGGGGTGGGGACTTTTAGTATGTTTGTCTCTTAACTAGTCTAAACGAAGTCCCAAAGTCAAACTTTCTGCTTTCGACCATTCCATCCACAATCATTCATTGACCGTACTAGTAGGTACAAACATTTCTGTTTCGCAAACTCCGGACTTCAAATTTCAACATGAAAACCTTCACTTCTAATAGCAATTTATAATTAAAGTTTAGAAAGGTATCAAATTTTGACTATTTCACAAGTTGTTTCTCTAAGGGAAGTTGTATAAGCCATTTGAGGCAAGAGTAGAGTAATAAATAGTACATTACTACAGAGGCCGGGAAGTAAGGGTTGCCGGCTGAGTACATGTAGACGGCCGAGCGTAGCGCGGTCGGATAGTTAAGAGGCTGGCAACCCCTTTTCATGCCGAGATATGTATAGTGCTCTTCTCAAACATGCAATGAAATAAAAAAACCGGCCAAGTGCGAGTCGGACTCGTGCTCGAGGGTTCCGTAGAAAGATTTTAACGCTTTACCTCAGTGTTATAAGAAGTCCAGTGTAAGAAAAGCCCTGCTCCTAAGCAAAATGTACGCAGTGTGGGGTCAACTTATATTGGTCTGCGAAATCTACAGACAGACATACAAATTTAAGATTTTGAGACTTTTATGAGTGGTTGTGCAGTAAGAGCTGCCTTCATACCAAATTTCAAGTTTCTATGACAACTGGAAGTACCCTTCAGGTTTTGGAATTCTGCAATTTGTATGGAAATAGCCTTTTTAATGACTGTATCTTTTGATTGCGTTGACTTAGAAGGTTGATTTTTTCACAGCTTCAAGGGACCGCAGGCTTAAGTATTTGATATTAATTTCAGCATGCTACCTCCACGCATTCCAGAGAAAAAAGGGCTTGACAGACAGACAGACAGACAGACAGACGGACAACAAAGTGATCCTGTAAATTCCGTTACGTAAGTTCCGTTTTTTCCTTTTGAGGTACGGTACCCTAAAAAGAAACAAAAAAACGTCAGACGTGGCTGTATGGACTTATTTTTCTGTGCCTATTCCTTATGGAATGAATGAATTAAAAAGTGCAATGAAATAAATTAAAAGAACTCCAAGAAATTGAAGTTTTATTTCTAAAGAAACTAAAAGTAAACTAACCAAAACTTATAACTAACAACACGTAAGTATATTTTCTTCGCCGGTGTTTTCGTCGGAACTCATTAAATAACAAACCAACACAACAACGCTCAATAGTTAAATCCAGTAAAATAGAATTGCATAACGTAAAATTTTCAACTTAGCCTCCAAAATAATTAGGTGACATTTTTTCCCTAACTTTCTCGGAAATTTGCATCTTACTGTTAAAAAAAGCTTCCAGGGTAAGTCGTTGCTGGCGCAAAAATAAATTGACAGCAACACAGGCTAGGATAAAACGGGAACGGCCGTGAAATTTTCATTACTTCACAGTTGTTGAACTTTAAATAAAACAATTCGATTTTTGACAATAATCTCAAACAGCCAAAGCAGGTTTTTATTTTCTTTAAAGACTATGGATTAAAAGAAAATGGGAAGAAAGAATCTCAACAATTTTGTTTTGTTTTAACGCGAGATAAAATACGAAAAAACTGTAAACTTCATGCTGCTTTTGACAGCGCTCAGTCGGTAGAGCAGAGCAGGAGGCTCGAAGGCTAAAGCAGTGAGATGCAGAGGGGAAATTTTTCATAGACCTTATGAGGAACGTGAGATTTGGTGGTTAAGTTAATTTTAGTTTATTTTTGTTTTGAAAAGCGCGAGTGATAAGATTTGTGGAGTAATCTTACCTACCGGTTTGCTCAAAGAATTTTTAGTTCCTTAGTGTTAATTTAAGCTAAAATTGTCATTTATCTAGTGCTGTGTAACTAATGGTTACTTTTGATACCTACAGTGGCTGACTCAAACCTCAAAATACAGAATAAACCAGAACTGAAAACTGAAGCAACTAAAATCACACTTAAGTAAACAGTGTAGTTTGGCGTAGTCACCTCCGTGTACGCAGCGTATCGTGTCGTGTTGTACAAATTGCAATATCAATTAATTCCTTCTCGTGTCGTTTCTACATGCACAAAGCACGCGCGTTTGGTTGTATATAAATAATCTGGTTGTAATAGGTTTACGTGAGCCTGTATGTATTTTATTTTATATTTGTAGGTAAGTAATACTTACTTAAATCACCTGAAATGGCTTCATTTGGTATTTCACTTATAATAACTTCTTATTTAGAAGTGTCTACAATTACGTAATGATTTATAAATCTCATATTTTGTAAAATTGGAGGAAAATAATCATCTCACAGTAAAGAAAAACTTATATCTTAGTGATATTATCTTTAGACGTAAGTACCTAATATTTAATAGCAAGCAACCCTAGCAACACGCCTGGATGACAGAGGGGTGTAACGACGTGAAGGGGGAAGTAGGTATATAAATTGCGGCGTTTTGGACTCTGTCAAAAGAGATTCCGTTCTACTATGTTATTATTTATTCTTATGGCAGGGGGGGGGGGGGGGGGGGGGCAAAGGAACGGTATTACTAATAAGGTGAATTTGGAGTGTGTTCGCACTTTGACTCATAAGTCACAAACCGTGGATGTTTAACTACGACAGGTCTCTGTTTTGTGTTTTTCATATAGGTAATTATTTCGCAATGCTTTTATAAATAATGTCATAAGCTTTTACTGGATAAAGATAGGGGTACACTTTTTAAGAACTCGTTTTTTTGTCCTCCAAGGGTAATTTCGAAATACCACCGGGTAATTTGGAATGACAGTCAAAAAGCTCCTTTGTGACAAATGAAGTAAAGGTAGACTTTTCTTTTTCGTTCAAATTTCCCCCTGCAAAAAATAGTAATCATTAAGAACACCTTCAATTATTATTTTGGGCAAAAATTTTTCGAAATTACCCCACAGAAGGGTCAGTGGTCCTCAACATTCTATTGTAAAATTATAGGTAGGACAAAAAAACGGCAAGTAAAATTTATTGTCGTATTTAAAAAAAATACGTAATTATAATCGTGTTTTGTATTATCTGCTCCGATTTGATAATTACGTATTTTTTTTAAATACGACAATAAATTTTACTTGCCGTTTTTTTGTCCTACCTATAATTTTACAATAGAATGTTGAGGACCACTGACCCTTCTGTGGGGTAATTTCGAAAAATGTTTGCCCAAAATAATAATTGAAGGTGTTTTAAGTTTAAGTTTTAAAACTAACAAGTTAATAAAACATATAATCGTGTTTTGTATTATCTGCTCCGATTTGATATGTTTTATTAACTTGTTACTTTTAAAACTAGGATGCCACTTAGTATGAAATTACGACGGTACGTTGTCACGGTACGGTGTCAGCACGAGGGCGGCATCGTGTACACGAGGCCTAACAACGAACTACTAATCAGCCTTGCGATTGTCTATTTATCTATGTGAGATCATATGAATTATTTTAAGTGGATAATTACAAATGTCTACACTCTGTAGCTAGCGAGAAATAAAATTTGGTACATCAATAAGTAACACGTAACAACTTTAACATACAAAATCAATTCTATCGTCGTTGCTAGCTACTAGAAGTAGGTACACTAAAATCTACTTGACCATAGGAAATTTCTTTTAAAACTAGGATTTGAAATTACTTCGAGTATTGTAACAACTACCTACCAATCAGCCTTGCGATTGTCTACATGAGATCACATAAATTATTTTAAGTAGGTAATTACAAACGGCTACACTCTGTAGCCAGTAATAATATTTATCTACACACATATCATAAGTCCTCTATAATGCGTTCAGAAACCGTAGAAAATGACCAGCATTGCAGTACATCGTCGCCTCCGCCGCCAACCACCACGACCAGCAGGTCCAGCAGTAAAGCAATAGTCATTACGACATCGAATTCGATGTCGTAATGACTTTTCGATATCGAATTCGATTTTTAGAATTTGACAACCAATGTAATTTACAATCATAGTAAAATAAAACGAATCACTCACCTATATAAGTCGAGTTCAGTCCGACATGTATAATTAATAATGTGATATTTTTTTATTTTATTTTTACAAAAAAAAAAAACAGTTTACGAAACGTCAGCTCGGTATGTTTGTCTATGATTAAAAAAAAAACAATTAAATTCGTGACAGGTATGGGTATGATATATGCCTTCGGCTTAGAGTACTTATAATATGTGTGTAGATAAAGTATTGTATGCAACACCACATAATTAGGCCTTAAAACACTCGTGTGATCCTATTACCCTAAAACACACTCGTGTTTTAAGGACCCTCATTATGTAGCAGTTGCATAAACTACTATTGGTACATCAATAAGTAACACTAACAACTCTAAGTGTCTAAAAAACGTAGTCATAAAAAATCTACTTATCAGACATAGAAAACACGAGGTACACTATTAATTAATAACACAGTAAATGCTTGTTAACAAAGGAACATTGTGAAACAAGTAATATTGTTTTAAAAATCAACATCTAGTTATACATTTTGTAATATACAACCACTAATTATCTCAGTTTTTTTTTTTTTTCAAAATAAGCTCGAACGCTCTTATCAAGTAACTTATATTCTTTATCATTACTAAGTCTTTGTAAATGCATCATCTTAACAATTAATAATTCTGTTATTTCGTCGTGATATTTTTTTTTAGTTCGTACAAATTTCAGTTGTGGTTTCTTCATTGTTTTTAAGTAACCGACACAGTAGTAAGTATCGTTATCCTTTTGTATATTTTTTATAATTCCTATGTAGTAGGTCCATTTTTTCGGTTATAATATCTTACCAGGACTGAATCACTTATACGGTACGTTTCTTTTATTGCTTCAGTTTTTTCTTCTCCGATATCTTGATCTTGAACTGCGTCTGTTTTATGATCTTCCACGTTGAGATTTTTTGCCTGTTCATCACTTTTTAAAGCTGTATCCTTGTTTTGTTGGGTTGAATTATCAGTCTTATTATTTTCTGTAAGGACACTTTTACATGAAACAGAGTCATCATCAGTCTTGAGACTTCCATTTTAGTTCGAGTCCTTATTTTCTTTTCCTTCGGTCCTTTTGCCCGTGCCTTTATTTTTAGTTATCTTGAGAGCATCTGCATTTTCTTCTTCCGATATCTTAGTATTGATCGCACTTTGAATTTTTTTGTGTAATCTCGAAAAATCTTCATTTTCGTTGTCTTTAAAAAGTCGGGATTATCCAATTCCATATCAAAATTTTCCCAGTATTCATCCAGTGCTTTATAGTTATAATATTGCTCAATATCTATATCGCCGTAGATACTCATCATGTCGGAAATATCAGTCGAAGAGTCATTTGAATCTTAAGTTTTCTTTTCCGCGTTTCTCTTTACCTTGGTTTCTGTTTTTGTTTTTTTTTTAGTGCCTGACGAGCCCGCTTTAATGCATTCCTTTTTTTTACTGGTCATTGATGTATGTAGTTGTTTTTCGTTCACATTTCTTGATAGTATTTTCTTTAACTTGCTTTTCTCTTTCTTCTACTAGATTAGCAGCAGTTATCACTTCGGCGCCTTTAGCCAACCGCTTTATCTTCGTTGGGTTATCCTGTTTATCCTGTTTTAATTTATCAAGTAACAGATCTTCAAATCTAACTTTCATGTTAGAAGTAATTTTTACATTAGGCTCAGGTGTTTCACTTTGATTGGCCTGAAGACATTCCGGTCAATCTGAAGTTTCATTTGCCACAAAAAGCTGCAGCTGGCTATCCTCCCTGGAAAGTTTTGATAGCAATGTAACATTCTTAGTAGCAGAAACAGTCTCTTTTGGGCTCAGTGTACTTTGTTCTTTGGATTCAAGGATGGGATTCGTGACACGCAATTTTTCATTAATAACGTCAGTACATAGCAGTTGTAAAGACTTTGGATTTTTGAGCGCTTCTGTGCATTGCTTTTCTTTGAATCGTTTATAGGCTGCTGGTTCAAATTTGTCTTCAGGGAGGACCGCATTGGAATTAAATGGATGAATCCCGGTTTTTGCAAAACCGTGGTTGATCACTTCAGGGCTTGTTCTTACCACGTGTCAGCAAACGTCTGCGCAAAACTTTTTTTGGCATTTTGATTCCGAAGTTATCACGCTGCCATACAAACAATTTTGCGTCCCATTTGCTTTTAAACGATTTGAAAACCGCACCGCCACATCTAACGGCTGAAGCAAGTGGAACGTATGAAGAGGCAGCTTTAAAATTGTGATTCCATATCGGATGGCCAACGGTACGACCTCTAGATTCACGTGTGTTGAATGGCCATCATAGATAATCAATACAGGGCGTTCCTCACCGAAAGCTGGAAACAATACTCTTTCCAAATAATTGAGGAATATCGGTCCTTCCATCCAGCCTTTAGTGTTAGCTGCGTAAGCCAATTCAAAATCATAGTTGTCCGTAGTGGCCATCCACTGATTCCACATGTTTTTCCCTTTTAAAATGATCAAGGGTGATATTTTTTGACCAGAGGCACTTGCAGCCGCTAATACCGTTATGTTTTCTTTGCCACTCCCAAAGGTCGTTCTCGATTAAGATTTGTTTATCGCACCTACCACTTTAGTCCTTGTAGGGTCTAGACAAAGTGAAGTTTCATCCAGATTCCATATTAAATCTGGCCTTTCAAATAAATTCATATCAGCCAAGGTATTTTCCAGTATACCAAAATACTCCTGGATAATGAATGGATCTGTCATCTTCTTTCGTGCATTCACAACTGGTTGAGGTTTTTTCACTGAAAGCCGGTGTCTCTTTTTAAAATTAATAAATCAGTCTGGTCCAGGTTTATTATTGGAAAACGGAGTTTCCAGGTCATTTTTCTCAACATAGTCAACAACTATTTCTTTTCTCGAGAGTGAAACCCCATTTCTCCAGTGTCCGAAGGCCGTTCGCCAATTCCTGTTCCTGATCGAAAGGTATCGCTTGTGGTCTGCCTACAATTAAGCTATGATTTTCTTTTATTTTATCAAAAAGCGTCGTTGTGGGTATGCCATATTTATGCGCAGCGGCGTACATTGAAGAATGGTCAGTTTTACTTCCTTTATCGCCTTTTCCATATCTTCTTTGGAATATTTTGAAACTCTTTTTAACATACTTCCGAGGCATGTTTGTGTTTACCGTGTCTCATCGAGAACAAATTGCTAAGTACAGAAATCTGGAAAAAAAAGTAATAGTGGTCAACCATATACTTTTACTAAATACTCGTAGTTATTATTTCAGCATTAGAATAAAGGTAAACAAGCATGACTTCGTTTTATTGGAACCTACTTTTACAAAATAAGTAACAGCAAGTAATAATAAAATAACTTAGATATAGTTATTTATATATTGTTATGGTTTTATACGTAACGGCAATTTTTTTATTTATAAAGGATTTTTAGGTTTCCATGGCAAGTTATTCTTCGACGAAATGCATTAAACATACGTAAATTTTTACCATGACTCAGTCATAGCGAAATAAAACGTCGTGCGATCCCAGAGGAAGGACTAAAAACTAGTCCGAAACATGTCGGGCTAAACTCGACTTACATACGTGAATGATCTGTTTTGTGTCGCTATACGCCAATTGCTTAAATCCGAAGAACAACGTACACCGAGCCAAAAAGATACTTTTTCAGCTACCTACCTAATAAAATCTTGTTAGCAAAACAACAAATCATTCCAGTAAGGTAGCCAAATGAATTAGAATTTACCAGAATGTCTTCAGTTTAAGCAAAGTGAACTTACCTGAGTCTAAAGTATAGTAAAGATAAATTCCAACATTTAAATTAGATTTGAAGAACTGTTGCTTGATAAAATAAAACAAGGAAACAGCGCAGTCAATGGCCAATAAACAAACGAAGTGCATTAAAGCGGGGCCCTTCAGGTGAAAAACAAAAAAAAACAAAAACAGAAACCGAGGTACAAAAAGAAACGCAGAACACACTTAGATTCAAATGACATTTCGACTGTCATTTTTGACATTACGAGTATGAGTCTAAACTGTAGTCTACAGCGATATGGATATTGAGTTATATTTGGATTAAGTACTTATGTGAAAACGATAATGAAACCATAACTAAAATTTATACGACCTAAAAAAACACGACGGAATTATCGAAGAACGACTTACAATAGAAACCTGAAAAAAATTGAATTAGCATTTTTTAGCAAATTTAATTGAAACTACTAAAACTAAAAAACAATTACTTTGCTCACCCGCGACCACTAATGAAAAATAGTTATATCTGTGCGGCAAATGTATGTTTCCATGCAACACCTCCGCCTCCACTGCTACACGAATCAACACATGCCACACAGACCCAACTATCACCACCACCACTATACTAAACGCTGACGCGTTTCGGCACTCTCCACGAGGCCATTTACGAAGCACAACAACAACCGCTCAACATGCCACCACTTCCACAACTGACATATGTAAACCATGTACTCAACTTAGTTAATGACAATACCAACGTACCCACTAATATTTTATAAATTCCAAACTACCCTTTTACTGCGGACTGCGACTGCACAGAGTTTGTTATGCTGTTTGTAGCTTGTTCATGTTGGTCTGGGGGTAATTTTTTCTTGCTTAAAAAATTCTGGCCTTTGCTCAATGAAGGTAGATGAAGATGATGCAATAGGCCCCTGAGATTCTGTAACTTTTTGGTATGACTGTATAGATTCTGTTATTTTGTTACTTATACATATCTTACTGGCAATAGAATCGTCTATATAGCCTTCCGCTACGCTTGAGGATTTCCAACCTCCATGTCTTTTCAGGGTTAAAATATCTGCCCCGGAGTCTGCTAATAATGTTGCAGAAGTGCGACGAAAAGAGTGGCTGGTGTAAGATGAGGCATCGGGTAGATTTAAATACTAGGCTATTTCTTTAGGCATGCTACCAAGTTTATTTTTGCCAATTACTTGTGCTGTGCATTTACCATTTCTGATCTGCTGAAAAAAACGGTTGCTAGTTGCCTTTGTAGAACGCATGGCTTGATATTTTTTTACAATTTTATAGTAGTTTCCTGATATTACAAATGATCTTGGTATCTTGTTTTTTGTGTTAGGAACTTTTACTAGGAGCATTTCCCCATGATTTTCTATGTCATTAACTGTGACATTACTTAATTCCTAGTGCACCAGTTACACCAAGAATAAGTGCGACCTGTAACAAATTTAAACATGTTTGAAATATAATGTAGATACCCAATGAGAACCTATTTTTAGCAAACATTATTGTAAATTAGGAAAATAATAATGTTCAATAAATAATAACTGCACTATGGAAGTACTTACCTTTGTTACTAAATATGTATTATCAGGAGCTTCACTAATAAATTTTTCAACATTCTCTCCCGTCAGAATTTTAGATTTCTTAGACACATATCCGTCTGATTTTCTCTTCAAAAAATACTTCAACTTAGGATATTGTTCAATATTTACGCAATTCTTTGCCTTCAGAGTAGATTTTAACATGGAATAAATGGCCCATAGTGAAGCGGCTTTGTATTTTACGGCGATCTCTCCAAAGTACGCCAATAAAACGTTTTCAGAAAGCGAACTAGTGTTCTTTTCGTTTCTCCACTTAATGAAGTTGTCGTAGGCAGTGATATACTTTTCTTTTGACTTTGCTGGTAACAAATCTTCGTTAAGTAACTGAGCCGCATTTACTATATCCGGCGGTGTTAAAATTGTTTGGTCTTCACATACAGAATACATATTTTACTAAGTACAGGCGGTACCTCCGTAAATATTAGATTAAAAGCGCTTAGTTGATGCAACTTGTGACCAAAGGGCTGGCAGTTTTCTCTCTCAAAGAATCAGCATCGCTATTCAGCGAGGCAACGCTGCCAGCCTTTTGGGCACTATGCCACGGGGGCCTTATTTAGATTTAATTTAGTTTTAAGTTGTAGTTTATTTAGTTTAAGCTTAGATTTAATGTCATTGTAAATTGCTTTTATTATGTAAATAAAGTTATTCAGTTTTGTATATTAAGTATAACGATTATAAATATAAACTCAGCAGTCAGCAACAAATAATAGTTTTGAGATTGTCAACTTTTTTCAATGGAGACTTCAGACTTCCAGTACTTCCACAGATAATGATAAAAACGCGTTTGGAAACTGGAAAGACGAAAGCCCATCCATACAGCCAGTTTTTATCGTTTTCAAAATAAAATTCACTGAAATAATTGCAAAGTAAACTCAAATAATTTTAAAACACAGTAATAACGTTTAAATTAAGTAATACTTATTTGTAGAAAACGTAAAAAACCATGTTTGATTTAAAACCTCCTTAGTGTGGAATGACATACGAGGGTGGTATGATAAGTAGTGAGCCTACCCAAGAAAAAAACATTTTTTATTTATTTTTTGTTTTTATTTTTCTACGTAGTCCCCTTTCAAAAGTATGCACTTATCCCAACGCGTCTCCAACTTCTTTAAGCCCTCCAAAAAATATGTCTTCGGAAACTGCAAAATACTCCTCTGTGGCCTCTAGGACCTCTTCATTTGACATGAAGCGTTTGCCTCCGAGCCAAGATTTCATGTTTGGGAACAAGAAGAAATCGCACGGGGCTAAATCTGGCGAATAAGGAGCGTGCGGCAGTATTTTGTAGCCCAATTGATCCAGTTTGACCTTGACGATGTGAGATGAATTGGCCGGAGCATTATCCTGGTGAAATAACACTTTTTTGCGGGCTAAACGGGGCCGTTTTTTCTTTAATTCTTCATCAAATCGAGACAATAAATCAGAGTAATATTGCCCCGTGATCGTTTTTCCCTTCGCTAAATAGTCAATGTGGATAACTCCTTGGGAATCCCAAAAAACGGTCGCCATAACCTTGCCGGCCGTCGGAACCGTTTTTGCTTTTTTTGGAGCATTTTCGCCGGGGCAGGTCCACTGCTTGGACTGTTGTTTTGTTTCGGGAGTATAGTGGTGGATCCACGTTTCGTCCACGGTAACATAACGCATAAAAAAGTCTTTCGGATTATGTTTTAATAGTGCCAAACACTCTTTGGAAGTGGCTACACGATTCTGCTTATTTTCTAGCAAACGCGGTACCCATCGGGCCGATAACTTCCTCATTCCCAAATGTTTATGAACGATATTTTGTACACGCTCCAGTGACAAGCCACATACCTTAGCTACCTCCCTCAACTTCAGTCTACGATCGTTCATCAACATATCACGGACTTTGTTGATGTTTTCCTCCGTGGTAACCTCATTTGGACGTCCTGGGCGGGCCTCATCAAACACAGATATTCTTCCATTTCTGAACTCGTTATACCACCGCTTTACTGTGGCAATAGAAGGTGAAGCATCGCCATATACGGTATCTAACTCAGTTTTAATTTCATCACGCGTTTTCCCCTTCAAAAACAGAAAGCGAATCACTGATCGATATTGTTCTTTTTCCATTTTACACAAACAATGCCACTCGTTCTGTTTAAAAAACTATAAGTCATGAAGTAATTGACGGAATCATTTGAAACTGTCAATTTTCCCGCGTCCGAGATGGCGGATGTAGGCAAAGACATTTTTAATATTCAGCCAAACCCCGTAGCTTCAAGGTCACCCTCCTCCACCACCCTCGTATTATACCTACCTACGAGTGAACGCCATATTTTTTAAAACTAAACTCATTACTCCCTTGGGAAAATTACAAATTACCTATTACTCCCATAGGAATAATTTAGGTCGTTGTCCTTCAGTATGCTTGCGTACAATACTACGCTTTACGAGCAAGTGTGATGAAAACCAAATTAACTTGTTCATTAATAATAGACCCCATGTTGTTGTACCTAATTATTTCCAATTGTTCTAAAACTGTAAAATTTCGTACGTATCTGAGTCTAACAACGAATGATTCGTTTCTAATAAATGCTTGGCAAAGTTTGATTTCTCTGGATGATCATGCCTATATGACGAGACATGCTCTTTAAATCTAGTATCAAAGCTTCGACCGGTCTGTCCAATGTATACTTGACTACAGTCGCCACAAGTGAGTTTATATACGCCCGACCTGTTCCCTTTATCCACCTTTTCTTTGTTATTACAAAGTCTAGAATGTAAAGAATTAGTAGTCTTAAAGGCAACATTGATGTTATTTGATTTTAATATATTATAATTCATAGGAATCACATTGCGCCTCTTTTGTTCGGTGTCAAAGGTAAATGAAGAATTTTTCAGTCTTTATGAAACGCGGCGGTAGGATCTCTACGTAAATTCAAAAACAACAATACAATCGGCCTTAGAAATTACCAAATCATTGTCATGGACCTTTTGCTGAATAGAACGTAATGAATGCAAGTCACCAACGTCCGAAAAACCCCCAGTAGAATTTGAATTTTTTAATGAATTAGCAACCAAAACTTAAGTATCGAAGTCCCCGCGACCACAAACAGTCGACCTCAGAATCTACCGCCAAACCCTCCACTAATTTCTGACTAAATTTAGAGGGTAGATTATATTTCAAACCTTTTTCCAATAACTGCACTTCACCTTCTACAAATTCGACATTAGTGAGATTTTTAACTCGAGGGTAGAAACCGTTACCGTTACTTGACTCACCATTATTGTTGTGCAAAAGAGACTGAGTTCCATTTCGCGTAAGCCTACGCAATTTATTAGTTTGAGTAGCATACTGTATAGGTTGAGAACCGCTGGCGACTAACTATGAAAATAAAAAAGGGGTTATTTCGAAAGCACGTTCGTCCGAAATTCACCCATGGGGTAATTATGAATGAATTTTTAAAAGTTTAGGGAGGTCTCCAATAGAGAGATCTCTCTCCAGGCAGATGTTATGCCTGGGGACCGAAGTCCGAAGGAAGAGAGTTGGAAGTTATATTTATGCAACCGACTTGAGACACTTCGTTAGCGCGATGTAGAACAGTGACGTCACTCGCGTGTGGCGCTAGGGTCGCTACACCAGCCCCCCTTTATAGACCGGAGGTCGGTGTGAGAGCGCAGTCTGTGCGTCGTGAGGGCGCTTGCAAGGGCCAATTGCGAGGTTTGCTCAGCCTCGTTGGCGAGCGATGAGTTGCTCCGCTGTGCTGGCGGAAGCGATGAGTTGTTCCGCTGTGCTGGCGGGAGCGATGAGTTGCTCCGCTGTGCTGGCGGAAGCGATGAGTTGTTCCGCTGTGCTGGCGGGAGCGATGAGTTGCTCCGCTGTGCTGGCGGAAACGATGAGTTGTTCCGCTGTGCTGGCGGGAGCGATGAGTTTCTGCTAGTCTGGATCCTCGTCGGAGTGCGTAGCAGTGTAGGAGAGGGTTGCACACTGTAGACACCAGGCATGGATATATAGCAACATGCTAATGGTGCACAGTGTGGTAGTCTGGCGTTGCTGTGAGACTGCGTCATTGTCGTAGGTCTTGGAAGGTTGCGTTTCTTGTCGCGTTGTCCAATGTCGAGGGTCACCAGTTTGGGGAGGACTCCAATAGAGAGATCTCTCTCCAGGCAGGCCTGGGGACCGAAGTCCGAAGGAAGAGAGTTGGAAGTTATATTTATGCAACCGACTTGAGAAACTTCGTTAGCGCGATGTAGAACAGTGACGTCACTCGCGTGTGGCGCTAGGGTCGCTACAAAACTATAGCTATAGCACTATAACTAACTCAAAAATACATCAAAAACGACAATCTATAACGTCAAAACAAACAAATAATCATATAACTTGCCGCATTGCTGAGTAATATGATACGGGGCAATTTCGAAAATCCAAAAATTGCACGAAAAAGCTCCTTACTTGGAAATAACCTCACGGCACGCATCCGCTCGAGGCTAGCGACTTGAGAGGACTGAAGCGGGGGAGCGGACTAACATGGCGTCTTGGTAAGTGTTGCCAGAGTACGATATTGTTTTCTGTTTAGTAGAAATTCGCCATTTTCCAAATTACCCCTCCTTCGCACCGACCAATGGATGAAGTACTTTTAAGAAAAAAATAAGTTTTTCTCACAATTTTGAGTTTGACGTTACATTATTGTCACAAACGTGTTTTTTTTTTGTTTTTATCGAGAGAAGACTGAATTCATCGATCTATCTTAACGTAGGAAAGTTTTTAAAAACTATTATTGAGTTCCTGTTTTCAAGTGGGATACTGACAAGTAATCAAATTATAGTCTTGGAAATAGGTATGAAATGTTGTTAATTAATAAAATCTTGTATTTAGCATCGTGAACCTAAGTGACACAAGCTTAAACCATGACCACGCACTTGTACTTACTCGTTGGAGCATGCATTGCTGCGCATTTTAAACCGGTCTTTAGCATGTCTCAGTGCATAAATATAAGATCGTATTTCGTTTACTTACCTAGCTACCAAGTCGAAACAAAAGTAGGCCAACTACATTGCATTGTTGACGCGTGTGATGTGTTCCTGGTGGTCATTAGTTCCTGGCTTGTTTTACCCGACTGCCGCCAGAAAGGAGGGTTACGGTTTTCGAGTGTATATATGTAGGTACCTACGTCTTATTCCATGTGCCGCTCTGCAGCCTAGACGGGTTGATAAATTGGTTGGAGGAGTGCTATATGTGTAGGCGAAGGAATAACATCGTGAGGAAACCTGCATACATCCCCGAAGAAATTTAAAGGTAAACATAAACGGGGACGTGGCCCACGTGGCCTAAATAGTAGAAATACCCACCAGCCCTACCTAGTACCTACTTACTTAAATTTTGTTTTCAGGTCTTAAATTCTGTACTTATTTATTTACTTAGGGATCTTTGCAGCATGTAAGACGATAAATCCAAGTCGGCGTTAAAGTGCTGTCGTTTATTTTGTACGTGTCGTACCAGACTGTAATTTGGTTATTAAGTAACATACTTAGATGCTTATGAGTTCAACTTAACTAAATGTGTAGCATTTTGAAAGAGCGTGCATTATGCCCTATATACAGTGTGTGTGACTTCCATTTAACAGAAATTGGGTATCAAGTTTAAAAAAAAAACGTTTTTTTTTTTCATACAAATTAATTCGGCGCGCAATGTATGGGTAACAAAGCTAACAACTGACACTAACAATCGATTGCATTCAAATTTCACTCCTGGTGACACGTTGCCAATTACCTACAGATGCATGATTCTGCCAGTGCTGGGCATGTCATGTCGTCCCGGACACGCTGCAATGCACGAATTATGACTTTTTGACTGGGTCTTGAGGAAAGCGACGATTTGGGAATCGCTTTCGATACAATGTTAACGCTTGATTAGCACTATGCCTAGCTTCGTCATACATTAGAATCATATCCGCTTAAAATGTGACCCTATTCTGTTTTTTATAAACCCAACGGCATTTCTGAGGTCCGAGTACGAATATTCGAAACCTTCGTAACGTAATCGAGTATTTTGTAAACGTTATCGAGAAATTTGTATGACGTTTCGAACAGCGCCCGTCCGTGAGCGTAATGTTACGCAGGATTCGAAAACTTCGCGCTCGCCCTACTGCATGTAAAAACGATACGAGAAGGGATTAATTAATATTGTCATTCGTAAAACAAGTCACGATACTCTGCGTGCACGGAGGTGACTACGCCAAACTACACTATTTACATAAGTGTGATTTTAGTTGCTTCAGTTTTCAGTTCTGGTTTATTCTGTATTTTGAGGTTTGAGTCAACCACTGTAGGTATTAAAAGTAACCATTACAATTACTCAGCACTAGATAAATGACAATTGTAGGTTAAATTAACACCGCGGAACTATAAATCCTTTGAGCAAACCGGTAGGTAAATTTATAAATCTTATCATTCGCGCTTTTCAAAACAAAAATAAACTGAAACTAACATAACCTACAAATCTCACGTTCCTCATATTATACGTTCTACGAAAGTTTTCCCTTCTGCCTCTCACTGCTTTAGCCATCGAGCCTCCTGTACCGTGTTTTATAAAGCTACAAATTACAATTTACAAGTGAAAGTCTCATTCTATCACCTTTTGTTAGAAAGAGACTTCCGCTTGTAAATTACAACTTGTAGCTTTATAAAACACGACCTGTCAAAAGCAGCATGAAGTTTACAGTTTGTCCGACAGAAGGCGGTTACTATGTATTATTTATATTATTAACTTTTTTCATATTTTATTTCGCGTTAAACAATAGTACATTTGCCGAGGTCCGGAAAGCAATGAATTGGCTGACGAGGCTTGCAAAGATGCGAATCAGGTAATTCAAGTTTCCGTCGAGGAATATATTAGGTATATAGAATGCTTTTCTCATATAATGTGAGGAAATAAAAAAAAAGCCTGAGTAGGTGGGTAGGTTACCCAAAAAAATCAAGTAGGTGTCTGATAAGTTCAAATAGGATACTTACTTACTCTTAAATGTGATTACAATTGATGTAAAATTCGAGCGAATCAACACCCATGACCATTTTTATTGTCAAAAATGTCAGACTGTCATCCGCCATCTTCGATTAAAAAAATAATGTCAAATGCGATCTCACCACTGCTAAATTACATGAAATCGCCACCCATAACCATATTTAGAGACAAAACTGTGTAACTGTCATCTGCCATCTTGGATTAAATAAAAAGTGTCAAATTCAAGCTCACCGCAGCCAAATTACACGAAATCGACACCCATGATCATCGACTTTAAACATTAAAGACAGGCCACGCACCTCTAAAGCGCTGACAAAATGCGGCTTTCACTCATTAGCTGTCATTAGGCTGACATGTCAAACTTCAAGGGAATAATGAGTAATAATACCACCTGGATAATGAGTATATTATTTACTTACGTATGAAATGTGATTCCTTGTGCTTTGTTTTTCTTTTTTGTGTTATTTGTACAGTTCAAAAATGTGCACGACATCATTTTAAGCGGTTGAAACTGTTGCAATCGGACAAGTCAACGAGATGTCACCTGCGCGGCGGCTGTAGGCGACTAAGTCACCGAGTAACCTAATCACCTATATTGCTTGTCCGCGAGCTGTGAAGGGGTGGCGTATCCGTCACTATTTGGTACATCAATGCCCATGACCATTTTTGTCGTCAAAGATATTAACTGTCATCCGCCAGCTTGGATCAAAAAAATAATGTCAAATTCAACCTCGCCTCAGCTAAATTACCTACATAAAATCGACACCCATGACCAAAAAGAATTTGAACAATAGGGATGTTCTCGTGTAGTTTCCGATAAAATCGATATCGATAAATAATCATTAGGGGCATCGTGGTTTCTCAACCATATGAGAAATATAATATATTTATAGTTACAATAAATAAAGAATACAGAAAATGAACTTTTTATTATTTACATCTTAATAACTGCACGACAACTGAATCAGATCTGATGTAAGTGACACCAATCTACATATTTTAGTTTAAAATACACTAACGTACACCACTGGCTGGTTGTCGAAATTCATCACGTCTTCTTCCTGTTTTCTTTAGTAAGAGGGCTGTTTGATAAGTACCCGTTTTTTAAATATATTAATATCACTGGCCGCAAATAAGTATACCACCTTTTTAAGCCATTTTTCAGAGGCGGGAAAATTAAAAAATAAATGGCATTCTTTTGTTTTTTTTTCTCATTTGACAACGAATCAGTGAAGGCGTGAACTTAAAATTGTTAAAATGGAGAAAGAACAGTATCGGTCTGTAATTAGATTCTTATTTTTGGAAGGAAAAACATGTGATGAAATAAAAGTAAGAATGCAAGCGGTTTACCATGAATGTGCTCCTTCTATGACAACCGTCAGATATTGGTATAATGAGTTTAAGCGGGGAAGAACAACCGTCTTTGATGAGGATCGCCCAGGCCGGCCAGTTGAGGTGACTACAGACGATATGGTTAAGAAAATTTAAAATATCGTTTTAGCCGACCGCCGAATTAAACTTCAAGAAATCGTTAATGCTGTAAACGTTTCAATCGAGAGGGTACAACACATATTAGAAGAAAAATTGGGTATGAAGAAAGTATCGGCGAGGTGGGTGCCGCGTTTACTCACGGAGGAGCAAAAACGGAACTGACTGACTACTTCGGAGCAGTGTTTGGCCGTGTTCAAACGTAACCCGAAGGAGTTTCTGCGTCGTTTCGTGACCGTGGACGAAACGTGGGTCCACCAAATGAAAGAGCAGTCGAAGCAGTGGATTTTACCGGGTGAACCTGCTCCAAAGAAAGCAAAAACCGTCCCATCGGCTGGAAAGGTCATGGCGACCGTTTTTTGGGATTCGCAGGGTATTATACATATTGACTATTTAGAAAAGGGAAAAACAATAACAGGGCAGTACTATGCCAATTTATTGGATGAATTTGACGCCGTGTTGAAGGACAAACGACCCCATTTAAAAAAGAAAAAAGTACTGTTTCATCACGACAACGCCCCGGCTCATTCGTCCAGAGTTGTGACGGCTAAATTAGCACAGTTAAGATACGAACTATTGTCTCACCCCCCGTATTCTCCAGATTTGGCCCCATGCGATTTCTTTTTGTTTCCCAACCTTAAAAAATGGCTCGGTGGCAAGCGATTTGGATCAAATGACGAAGTCATTGCCGCCACAGAGGCCTATTTTAATGACTTTCCAAAATCATACTTTTTGGATGGTTTATTGAAGCTTGAGTATAGGTGGAACAAATGTATAGAGTTAAAAGGTGACTACGTAGAAAAATAAATGCATATATACAAAAAAAAATGTTTTTTTTTTCCATAAACGGGTACTTATCAAACAGCCCTCGTAAGTATCAGGGATGCTAATAAGTGGTGCAAAAGCATCATCTTCATCCGGTACAGAACCATCCTGTGCACCAAAAACTACGTCGTTAAAATCGAACATTACAGTAGTGCCATCTTGTTCACAATTGCCTCCACGAGAAACTGGTGTACTCATTCTTGTCAAAATTGACGGCTGCTGTGAAGTGGTGACTAGTTGGGTCCCTGTTGGTAGGGCTACATACATACATATATCACGCCTCTTTCCCACGGAGTAGGCAGAAATTACGGCTTGCCACTTGCTACGATTCTTACACACGTTTTTAGCCTCCTCCACATTCATACACCTCTTCATACAAGCACGCCGGTTCCGAGTACTACGCACCTGACCTTTAAGGAGAATATCACCGATACTGTCTGCCTAAGTTCTGCTAGGGCGTCCTCTACTCACATTCGCTCCGATAGGCAGACGCGGATGGACGGACGGACAGACAGACAGACGGACGGACTGATAGACAGACAGATAGACACGTCCGCACGGACGGACAGACCGACAGATGGACAGACGGACGAACGGACGGACAGATAGGCAGACAGACAGACACGTCCAGATGGCCGTCCATGGATTGACAGACCGACGAACGCACGGAAGGACAGACCGACGGACAGATAGACAGACAGATGGACGAACGGACGTACTTACAGAGAGACGGACGGACGATCGGAGAGTATTATTTTTTAATCAAGTATTATTTTAGTCTTGCTGGAAGTACTAAGGGATAAAATACTTTATTATTGTACTCATGTTGTACTTACCGATCTTTATCTTAAGGGAATTTCGTGATAAATTTCCTTTTATTCACATTTATTCGACTATACCTCTTTCTACAAATTGCACACGTTCTACACCGTCTAATCGGTGATTAATAATCTCAATGTTCTAAACAACTTCATGTGCCGCCATGACAGACTGAAAGAAAGAGTCACAGAAATAAATACTGAGTTGTGATGCTGATGACGATATGAAATGAGTGCTACGTTCATACCTCAGGTTCATACAAACGTTTTTTGTTTCTAGTTTCGTGAGGCTGCCCATGACCATTTTTATTGACAAAAATGACAACTGTCATCCGCCATTTTGGATCCAAAAAATAATGTCAAATTTGAGCTCACCGCAGCCAAATTACACGAAATCGACACCCTTGATCATTTTTATTAACAAACTGTTGTTAGCCATCTTGCATCCAAATTAAAAACTAGGAGAAAAATAAATCTAACATTGAACTTTGCTTATTTATCAATATTCATTTCCGTCCACCTACGAGTAGGTAGGGAAGGCACGTCGTTCAAATTTTTAAGTGAAAAAATCCGGTGCGTCTCGGGTTCTATTTTCAAATGGAAAGCGAGCATTTCCGAGCATGTTTGAGAAAAGATTGTTCCGTCTTTCTAATGCTAAAATAAACGAAGTATATAGAAAGGTCAAAATAAAATTGCAAGCAATTAACGTGTCGACGTGAGTGGGCCCAGCCAGTTGCCACCTCTATATACTCGTTGGTGTATAACGGCGGCCCAGTTGGGCGCCACAGCGGGGCGGGCGGACGCTGCAAACAGCCAGTAACTCAATTATAATAGTTTGTCACCAGATGAAATTATCATACTACCCTATTATTACTTTTTTCTTTTGTTGAAGGAAAGCTGAGAAGGGTCAGTAAGAGTATGTAACGTTGTGTCTAAACTAGCTAAAATAACTTAATACTACTTATAAAAAAATATATAAAGAAAAATGTATATAAAAGTGTTATTTTAATTAAAAATGTTTTTCACATCACTTTGGCGACGAAATAGCAACATGCAAAAAACAGCTTATAAAAATAAATCTTCATCACAGGAATCACTAATTTTTTACAATATTATAACAGAAAACTCTGGAAGTTGTGTATTTTTACGTGAGTCGGAGTCAGTGAGAAATTTTTTGTTGACAATGTTGATATTTCTGACGCTGACGATGCGTTTTGAAATTGCATCGATTCAACTTGTGCGTTCAGTTATATTCAACATCATTTAAAAAAAATGTTTCTTATGGAATTTCAAGGTTTATGACTTAAAATCATTAAATAAAGCTAAATTCGTATTATTTTATTAAAGTCTCAAACCACTTATTGAATGATAATTAACATCGAACGAATTTGACAGATAACAAGCGTATCAAGTTTTGTAATCTGTCAAAAGCTAATTAAACACGCATCCAAGGTCAAATTACTTTCCCCACTAGTGGATAAAATGCGTTTTTACCTGCTGATAATAGTAATTATGTAGTATAAAAATAGCAAATTATGAATAGCTACTGCTGGTTTAATGAAACTTAGCTAAGAACCATCTCGATTAAACTAGCTTTCGATTAAAAAAAACCGCATCGAAATCAGTCCATCCGTTTGGGAGCTATGATGCCACAGACAGATACACAGATACACAGACACACAGATACACAGGTCAAAATTATAACACCCCTCTTTTTCGTTAGGGGTTATAAAAACGACTTTCCGAGGTGGTGAGGGGAAAAATATTATTATGGAGGCACTATTGAAAATGTTCTACGCGCGGGTAAATTAGCCCCGGCAATCTGTATAATAACTGTACCTAAGTATAAAAAAAAATCATTTATTCACAAAAAAAATGTAAATGAACAAGCAACAACAAACGAAAAGCCATTACAACAATGGATCATTAGATCGATACACACTTCTATATAAGCGGCTGCTGTCAGATGGATCGGGATTCCGCCGAGAGCACTCGCTCCTAAATACATCACGTCAAACTTTAATTTGAATAAACTTGTACAATATTTTGCTATCCAGTGCAAGAACCCGACACTGTGATTTGACGATTGAATGATACCAAAAGAAATAATCTGAATGCCAAAATAAAGTCTTAAAGGAAATGGGGATAAGTTACAAGTCCCGTTTAGAATTTTGAAAAATAGTTATACCGGCTAAAATACTTAAGCATTTAACAAAGAACTGATCGTAAATAAGAATGTCACACAGAAACCCAACACATAAAATTTAGATTTATAAAATTTAAGTAAATTTCTACACTAGGATTTTTGGAGACATTATTCAAACTACAAATTAAACTTTTTTGCTTCTTCAAGATAAAAGGTTAGCTAGAGCTATTCAGCTCTAAAGACTGTTTGATTCAGAACCTTTTGACATAAAATCTTTGCAAACAATGATCTAATTTTTTACTGTAATCATAACAAAAATTTTGAATTTTTGAATATTTGTAAATAATTGTTAAGTGTCCTGGAACTCGAAGAGGTTTAGTTTTGAAGCAATAAGGAAAAGTTTTGTCATACGAGCAAGTATTTTGCTGCAAGGTATACTACAAATAAGCTTTTTATTATATTCCACTGACAGTTTAAATTAAATCCCCTAAAATTATTAATTACAGATTACAACTTGTGAAGTTAGGTATGATTTAATAGAAATAAGTTAGGTATCTTATGAATCGCGCTATTCGTGCTGCATCACACCCATAGTAAACACCGTAATGGCATCGTAAAACAGGTGTCATTCGCAAATAAATAACTGCGATGCTTGTGTATTTTCCATCTCTGCATCTTTCAAGGCATTCTTACACATGTTAACTTAAAACAATGCGCGGTATGTAAGTTTAGTCTCGCAACTACGTCTGCGCATTTTCCCGGGATCAAAAGTAGCACTTGATAATCGGGATAGTGCAACGTTATATAGGTTAGCGCAAGAATGTTTGAATCGGTGCAGCAACTCATCTCTGTATTGCATTCCTGTATATTAGTTTTAGTTAGCACGAAAGATAATATTAACATGGTTTTAATTGTTATTGTTACAGATAGCTGAAAAAGAATATCACCATCACCAGACGTCATTAGGACCCAACCAGTAATATTTCAGAGATATGGCTTAGCGCAAGTAAAATGATAACTACGAAACTTCAATAAAACGGAATGTTAAACTTTACTGACTTGCCATCGCAAGATTATAGATGCACGTTCACGAGCGCTGTAGCGTGTGGGGCCTTGTCTTATGGGTTTAACTGCCAAGAAAGTGGACTTACAACAATTCCAAATTATTATCAATGCAATTTAAATATTGATATCCAAAATGAAACTTCATATACATGCAGCAGATGTTACAATGGAACTCTGGATTTTTATCGCAACGACTCGATATGCGACGTTGAGTTCAAGCTAAGTATGGCGTCACTTGTGTTTGAAAGTGCGTTGAAGAAATTGTGGCTAAATCTCCCAGTATCTGAGATCTGTGACTGGGATCAATTATCTTGTTTTCTTAATAGTTTCAATCGAACATTCCACATTCATGTCGATAGTCAGGTTAATCATAACATGGAAGACTTTCAATGCATGTGGAATATTAAAAACGTGTCTGAACAGTTTGGTAAACAAATTGAATATGACTGGAGCTTCCTGTTTGTAATTATGTTTATTATTGCTGGTGGAGTGGGTAACATCCTGGTTTGCTTAGCAGTTTGTTTAGACAAGAGGCTACAAAATGTGACTAATTATTTTTTATTATCATTAGCGATTGCTGACTTACTTGTCAGTTTGTTTGTGATGCCAATGGGAGCCATACCGGGATTTCTTGGTGAGTATCACGAGAACGCAAAGATATTGGATACAAATAGGTATAAATGATGAATTAGAAGGACTTGTGCAAGGTCCGTCTGGGTTAGAAAGATGGTAGCATCGTTTTGCGCTGTCGTGTTCCGGTGGGGGGGATATAAGACAGCCGAATAAAATAAAGGCACAAGAGGTACTATTACGCCCAACTCTTCAGCAATATCTGATATGCGAATACCATCCTCATGCATCATGTGTGTGCTCCGAAATTCTTTACATTTAGTACGGGTATTTATCAATTAATTTCATCTCTTAGAAATCAAGATTTGTGTATGATACGGAAGTATCGACAACTGAATATAGGTATTGATTTGAGATAATTACCTCATCATTTGAAAAAGATTTACCCTGTTATTTATAAACCTATTTTGACTAAAATGCCGTTAAAGTTCGTTTGACATTTCCGTTAGGAAGAAGAAGACGAAGCCTATTTTAGCTAATGGAGGCTTGAGTGATGTTTTAATAAGGCCATAAATGGCTAGTCATAATGCATCGAAAATTACAAAAATTGGCAACAAGCAGCAAGCAAAGATTAATGACATTTCTATGACGTCACACTCAAACTGAAATTAATAAGTGTATAATTTGACGTATAGTAGTACTCTTTTCAGTGGTTATCATTTATTCAAAATTCCAAAAGGTTTTGATGATACAGATATTCGTAATCTTCCTCTTCACTAACTATTGCTTTCATAAATTTGGAAAACGTTAGCACAGATATTGCATATAAATATTTGAAAAATCCCTTGTACAGACATTTATGCGCATCCGCCTGACACTATAGTTATTTTTATATTTAAATACATTATCATTATACATACTTAAAAAATAAAGCCATAAAAATAGTAATCATATAACCTGCCCCTCGGCGCAAAGGTGCCCATCACACTCGCTGCATTACCCTGAATGGCAATGGCCAACGTTTGCACCAAGAACCACCCACTCCACTTGATATAATTTTGAAAAAATTTGGTAGGTAAGTATAGGTGAAAAACTTAAATAATGACCTGTTGTATGTGTGAGAATGCGTGATGCGAATAAACATTCCATTTTTAAAATTTGTAATATAACGTATAATGTGTAAACTCATTGTTTGATTATCTCTCAAGTTTTACGATATTTCACTAACTCGTCGGGGTAATTCGTTTTCGTCTTAACACCCTTGCAATTTTTTGTAATGTTATGTTAATTAGTGACCATTTAGTTGACGAACGTTTAAACTAATTACGGTACCTGCTCCCAGTGTACTGATTTCCTATCTCTCTCATTCATTAGTTACACCGTCACCCGAGCGGGAGTTCGTTACATACGTTATTTTATTTTAAAACATCAAACAGGTTAGCAAGTTTTATGAATGTCTATTTTTATATTTAAGATGGATTTAGGTAATACCATTAAATGACAGCGGATAGTGAAGGGGACCATACGTAATTAGTGTATTTCTTTCGATTTGACTGACGGGGAAGGAAAGATGCTCTTGTTTGTGCTTTAAGCAAGTAGTAAATAGTAAAGCTAATTTATGAGGTATTGGTGTTAGGAGACAAAACAAAAATGATATCTTAAATTCTTCTGAAGATATTAATTAGGTAGGTACTTACAATCGTTATATCGCTACAATATCTTATCACGAAACACTTGAAGTTTGTTCAAGAACACAACAACAACACACGTAAAAACTTTACCACCGAAATCAGGTTTCAAAAAAGGTTTAGCGAAAGAAGTCACATAGCAATTCTCCCCACATCACTAAACTCTAAACTAAACATTAAATGTTCCTGTTGTAATAAATTTTATTACACAAAACCTACGATATGACAAATAATTTTTTTGACAGATAACAGAGAAAACAATTCATATTTTTGAATTTCAAATTTTGAGTGTTTTTCTTCTTATAAAACGATAAATGCGAACTTTGTACACATTTCATACTGCGTATTTACGTTATCGAGGACTTGCGATCAATCTTTTGAAATTAATAGGCTTCATTCAAAAATGTGATATTTTCGTCGATCAAAATTTTTGATTTTTTGAGTTTATTTATTGCCGTTTCAGAAAAACTTGCCATTTTATTTGTGTAGTTTTTTATATTTGTATTAGGTTATAATTATATTGTGTTTTTTAACACCGAAAACATTGCCCATAAAGTAGAGGATATCAATGTACGACAATTAAGTACCGGTAGGTTTATAAGTTACGTCTGAACGCATATCTTGCGTCAAAAAAAAAGCTGTTGAGATATTTTATCAAAATTTTAGAGCTATGGATTTGTCAATAATCAAAATTAAAACTATGTTAAAAGAAAACAACAGAACAATCGCAATAAGAAACTGTGCATGTCACCAATAATTATAGGAGTAAAAGGGTTCACAAAATAAATAAAAAACATTTTTTTATTTTTTTTATTCTCTCTTAATGAAAGTACAAGTACATGAAAGAAAATAGTTTAATTTTAGCATGTAGTGATTTATTATTATTATTCGAATGGCATTTTAGTCAGTCGTTCAAACACTAATTCTATCTACATTATGAAGATCGAACGACTGAGCAGTGCTGTGAGGTCGCATACAGCAACAGGGTACAGCAGCCAGAAGGTTGTTGCTCGTTTAGCGCCACCCAGGGGATACGTGCAGGGTGTTTTGGTGGCAATTCCTGCGGACGTGAGCAACGATCGTCCCCTATGTAGTGATTATGATACTAGAAGAAAATCTATAATATTGTAGAAATATATTCTAATATTGTAGAGATATATAGTTTCCCTGCTAGTAATTCCTGTGCTTTTCATTCATACCTAAATTAGCATAGCTAAAAGCTTTCCAATAAGTGGATAGTTATTTCTTTCTTTTATGGCAATGATGATAATCTTGGTTATATCTGGCCAATGAAGGAAAACATTTTTAACCGACTTCAAAAAAAGGACGATGTTCTAAATTCGTTGGAATATTCAAGTCAAGAGTCAGAATATTTTAAACGTTAGTATCTGCCTGATTTCCGTATGAAAAAACGTTTTTTTGTATTAATTTTGCGCAAATTATTATCCTAATGTAAATAGATGCGCACATAAGAATTTATGTATTAAGAGGCTCCCCTGAGAGAATGACCTTGAACGTTTCGCGCCTTCCTCACCCCACCTCACTTCTACTAAATACGAGGGGCGTTCAATAAATTGGGGATGGATGAAAATTTCAGAATTGCTTGATTTTTTTTTGGTGATAGCAATAACCTTCCTTAGTACCTGATAAAAGCTTGAGATTTATCTTTTGCGTCGTTTATTTTTGAAAAATAAAAACATTTTCCTCCATCACGTTCTGGGCCTAGGACGGCTGATTTTGCGTTTTCCTGGGTCCATCGCATATTACAGAAAAACATCTGTGGTAAGTAAATAATGACATTGACATCTGACAGCTGTCTTCACAGACATAACTTTGTTTTCGCTGCCTACGCGTTCACTGCTTTTTCCAATTTAATTATTTTACGAACTGTTTTTGCCCCCGGACATTGCCAATAGCTTGCCTGAACGAACGATGACTTGCGCTTTTCGACCCTGGATTTGATTTTGATAGCTGCGACGCCGACCACTGCAACTAAATCAAACTGGACCCATTGATTCGTTTTGCCGGCGTATTGATTTTAATCCAAATCATTCACCATGAATGACCACGAACATCAACGATAAAGAGATCCTAAGACATGTTTTATAACAATGTGCTCCAAAAGTGATAAAAAAACCCTGCTTGAGATTCTTTGCTGTAAGAGAAGAGCTGAAAGAAAATTGGTGTCTAATGGCTGGCAGGAACTGTCCAAAACGCCGAATTTATTGCTGTGAAGACCATCTAAACGTAATAAAAGACTATTGATTGACTTAGGTGTTTTATTTTAAATAAATCTTAATCATACATCACAATCCAATCACCATAAAGCTTTTGCACCTCGTATTTCAGCGACATTATGCTTATCACTGTTCTTCATAAATGCCATTAGCATGTAAGTAAGTATCAACACTTTGTAAGTTCGAAGAGTCTGCTTCTACATAAACAGCAGCACCTATTCATGTCGGCAGATTTCAAATTCCAGTTTCTAGTTAAGAGTTGCGGCTGTCGTAGCAGCTATGAAATCAAATCCTGGGTCGAAAAGCGCAAGTCATCGTTTGTTCAGGCAAGCCATTGGCAATGTCCGGGGGCAAAAACAGTTCGTAAAATAATTAAATTGGAAAAAGTAGTGATCGCGTAGGCAGCGAAAATTAACAAAGTTACGTAGGTTATGTATGTGAAGACAGCTGTCAAATGTCAGTCATTATTTACCACAGATGTTTTTCTGAAATATGCGATGGACCAAGGAAAACGCAAAATCAGCCGTCCTAGGCCCAGAACGTGATGGGGGAAGATGTTTTTATTTTTCAAAAAATAACGTCGCAAAAGAAAAATCTCAAACTTTTATCAGGTACTAAGGAAGGTTATTCCTATCACCAGAAAAAAAAATCAAGCAATTCTGAGATTTTCATCCATCCCCAATTCTCGATATGGGTATGTAAAAAAAAAGAGATAAACATGTTTTTTGTTTTTCAATGTGATGATGATGTGTTCCTGTAATCCCTCAGCGGGGACATAGGGCTCGCAATAGGGACTTCCATGCGTCACGGTCCTGTGCTGTGGCTGTGTTTTTCAATATACTCCCCCCCTTATTTCTATACACTTAAGAGACCGGTCAATTATTATTTTTAAACCTAAATATCATAAAAATATTTTTTATTTTTGGTGTCAAAATGCTCCTGCACTGCCGCTATCAAAGCTTCATCGTCAAAATAACGATTTTCTCGCAGATATTTTTTTAAGTTTGGAAATAAAAAGTAGTCGCTGGGGTCCAAGTCTGGACTATACGGGGGGTGACTCATAGTTTCGAACCCCGATTCGTGAGCAGCAGTCTTGGCAATGTGAGCAGTGTGCACGGGCGCATTGTCGTGCAGAAGCTGAACACCGCTCGATAATTTTCCCCTCCTGTTTTCTTTGATTGCCTCCCTTAACTGGCGTAGAATGTTGGCGTAGTACTGTCCTGTAATATTCACACCCTTGTCCTTATAATCTATCATCAATATTCCCTCGCAATCCCTGAATATTGTGGCCATGACCTTGCCAGCTGAAGGGACGACCTTGAACTTTTTAGGATGAGCTGTTCCTTTAATATGCCACTGTATGGATTCTTGTTTACTCTCTGGGTCATAATGATGGACCCAGGTTTCATCTCCAGTAACAACCCGCTTGAGTATCCCATCAGGATTTTCACCACACAGCTCCATAAATTCAGAACAACAAGCAACGCGGGCTTGTTTCTGAAGCGGCGTCAGCATTCGCGGCACCCACCTTACAGTGACTTTTGACATATTAGGATGGACTCATGGATGATATTATGTACAGAACCGATAGAAAGGTTGGTTCTTTGAACAGTCGCTTTTATCTTCACTCGTCCGTCTTCCAATATAATTTTCTCAACTTTTTTATATTTTCCTGCGAAGTGGCTCCGACAGGCCGACCAGGTCGAGGGTCGTCTTCGATGCTCTCCCTCCCTCGCCTAAATTCACTTTACCACTTTTGAATAGTAGATAACGAAGGAGCAGACTCGCGGTAGACTTCATCTATTTCTTCTTTTATAGTTTTTTTGTTTTTTTTTTCCTGTTTGGTCAAGAATATTATAACAGATCGGTGCTCTAATTTTAATAACATCGTAAAATCGTTCATGGTGGTGACGTTCATTCAGCAGTTCCAGAAAAAGAAATTAGTATTTTAAATTCAATTTTTTTTTTTTAATGTTAATGAACGACACAAAAAGGCCTGTATTAAAAAGTTTACTAAAAGGGGTTGGAACATATCAATACAGAGAATATATTGAACACCCCTCGTAACTTCGTTTTAGTGTCGACATCTTTTAAATATCGGTCTAACAGCTAACTTCATTTTACACAGTGTTATCACAAATAACGCGTCTTTTCGAAAACAAAAAATTCGTTTTCGCACCGAATACGTAAATTACTTATTTAAAAAAAAATGAATAAAGGCCTGGTGCCCAGCAATGGGACGTAAATAGGCCGATGATGATGATAGTGTTGATGATTATAAAAAGGTATTTTAATAATGTTAAATGTAGAAATCCTAGCCTATTAAATTCTCTATACAATGGTGTATGTCACAAGTCAAAGTAAATTATTCTTATGATGTAGTTAGTAACAGAACATTATTTGCGACTAGACTTACTTGTAATGCGCATATCCTAAGTATTAAATACGAAAAAAAATTAAACGTAGAAAAACAAGTGATATGTTATAGATACTTACTGTGTTTATATATTATGTTTTTATCGTTTAAATAAATTAATAATAATAAATCAAACCACCTTAATAATACGTCAATCCAAGAGTTTTAAGTTTAGTGTTTTTGCGTTATATCGAAACGATAAAAAAAGGAAGCATTGCTTTGTGTCCAGGGCACTGGCCGCTGGGCGTGGCTTGGTGCAACGTGTACGTCACGTGCGACGTGCTGGCGTGTTCGGCCAGCATCATGCACATGTGCTTCATCAGCATTGGCAGGTTTGTCGCCTTTTTTAAACTTTTTCCGATATTCATTTGATTTCCTTTTTTTCCATTTAGACAAATAGGATGAAATAACCCATTTACGTTACGAACTGCCAAGGCAGGGGTTTCTATGCGTCTGTCTGCACACACACACAGAAAAACCGGTGTTACTGGTACGTACAAACATATTGTATGTCTTGCCTACTCTGACGGATATTTGCATCTTCCGCTACGCAAATAAGACGAAGCGGGCCCTTGTATACGTTCCATAAAAACAATTCCTTTTTCTCCCGTTGATTTTTATAACTAAAGAAATAATTTATTTATAGATATTTTACGAGATAATTATCCAAAGCGCGTAACCATATGTATTTACTTTGTGTTATTGTCTCCACTCTAAAGAAGGATTGTCTGACATTTTATTACTATTTTCTTAATAACCTCAAAGTTTTCTCACAGATATGTGGGTATTCGAAACCCATTGAAGAGTCGTCACCATTCTACCAAAAGAGTTGTGCTCATCAAAATAGCTTTGGTCTGGCTTCTGAGCATGATTGTGTCAAGTTCTATTACAGTCTTGGGTAAGTTTTCAACGAATGGCATTTTGTTACTGTATCTATATTATAATATTTACTTACCGACATCCATGTGTAAAAATCGCTTATTCGCAATGATTGGAATATGCATTAGTGGTTTTTAGGATTCCGTACCCAAAGGGTAAAAAACGGGACCCTATTACTAAGACTCTGCTGTCCGTCCGTCCGTGTGTCTGTCTGTCTGTCCGTCCATCTGTCACCAGGCTGCATCTCATGAACCGTGATAGTTAGACAGTTGGAATTTTCACAGATGATGTATTTCTGTTGCCGCTATAACAACAAATATAACTTCCATGATTAACGATGTCAGGCTGTCTTGTTTAGCATAGTCGAGCGACCTGAAAGATCACGTAAGTGAATAGTTCCGAAATCCGCCGCTGGCGTCGCTCCGATGAGTCTGATGACTGCGAATTCGAGCCTTTTAGGGTTCCGTACCCAAAGAGTAAAACGGGACCCTATTACTAAGACTCCGCTGTCGGTCTGTTTGTACGGAACCCTTCGTGCGCGAGTCCGACTCGCACTTGGCCGGTATTTTTGTATTTTTGCACTACTAAAAACATAATAAAAAACGATTCATCGAAGAATGTTTTAACGGTGTTTTTGTTTTTTAGGTTTAATCAATAACAAGAACGTTATGCCTAATCAAAAGGTGTGCGTTATCAACAATCGACTTTTCTGGATATTTGGCTCTCTGGTCGCATTTTATATACCAATGATGACCATGGTTGTGTCATTTGCATTAACCGTCCATCTGCTCAAAAAGCAAGCTGAGCTGGCTGCTACTCCGGTCGCTGGAGGAACTCAAAGAAGGTAGGCGGATAGCGAGACATATCGTTTAGCAGCTTAATGTCCCGGTGTCCTATCACTTTGTCGTCAGTCATTTGGTAAATTTTCGTTTCGCAACCAACGATTGACAAATGCATCATTCCTAAAATTATCTTCACACAACTACTGATTTTCCAAATAATTTGTTTAGGTTCAAAGACTTTTTTATTACTCATAAAGAACAAAGTTCACTTACAATGAGCCTTAATTAAGACAATTTCTTAAGTAATCATTTCTTCTAGCTTATCGTAACATTCAGTATATCTTAACACTAACATAATCCTTAAGTTTGCATTTAAACATACCCAACGAGTTACACTTCTTGACGTCAACAGGCAGGCTGTTATATAGCCGTGCTCCGTCGGACAAAATGTTCCTCTTACCATATCCAGTCCTATGTTTAATTATTTTGATTTTATTCGTATCTCTCAAGTAATGTTTGTAGGTTGTTTTCGTGAATGTAATTTGTGTATGTGTTTTATTAGTAAGGATTTTTTAAATAAGTATACAAGTCGCATAAGTGTATAGTTGTTTTATATTGTAGAGTTTGGTTTTTTCGTATAGTGTTCTAGTATCCGTAAGATAGCAATATTTAAACAAAGCTTTAATTTATTTGTTTTGAGACCTTTAAAGACATAGCAAGTTTGTTTTGGCAGCACATCCCCAAACTTCAATTAGGTATTCCAGGTGACTTTTCACCAATGACTTATAAATAATCGTTCGGACTTTGTGCGGGACGCAGCCAACAATTCTACGGAGCGCTCCAGTCAAGGAAGTTAATTTTGGTTTTATGTGTGCGATGTGAGCCTTCCAGCTAAGTTTATCATCCAGGTATAGGCCTAGGTATTTTTCTTGTTGCGAACGATGTATTACGTCACCATCAATGGTAAGAGGTGGAAAAATCGGAATCTTTTTGTTTTTTTGCCGCGAATATCATATATGAGGTTTTAGATGAATTTATAGTAAGTAAATTACTTTGACATCAGACATGAAATGCTTGTAAATCGTTTTGTGCATCTTTAACGAGATCAACAAGGTTGGTACCGAAATAAAATAGACATGTATCGTCAGCGTATAATGTGATCTGTCCTGTGAGCCCTATCACATACGTTATTTACATAAATTGAAAAAAGCAACGGTCCCAGTATAGATCCCTGTGGTACCCCGCAATGTATTTCGACGGGGTCACTTTTATATGGGCCAACTTTGACAATTTGGTACCTATTGGTCAAATAAGACTCAAACATTTTAAGTGCTGTCCCCGAGATGCCCAGGTTCTCAAGTTTTTGCAGAAGAAGTGAGTGGCTTACTGTGTCAAAGGCCTTCTTTAAATCAATAAACACACCCAAACAAAACTGCGGTCCCTTGAAGCTGTGAAAAAATCAACCTTCTAAGTCAACGCTATCAAAAGATACAGTCATTAAAAAAGGCTATTTCCATACAAATTGCCGAAATCCGAAAACCGAAAGGGTACCTACTTGCAACTGTCCTAGAAACTTGAAATTTGGTATGAAGGTAGCTCGGAAAATTCTCAAATCTAAAATTTTTATGTCTGTCTGTAGATTTCGCAGACCAATATAAGTTGACCCCACACTGCGTACATTTTGCTTAGAGGAGCAGGGCTCTGCTAACACTGGACTTCTTAAAACACTGTGGAAAAGTGTTAAAATCTCTCTACGGAACCCTCGTGCGTGAGTCCGACTCGCACTTGGCCGGTTTTTTTGAATGGTAACTCCTCACTTGTTAACGGAGGACTTGAAAGACGACATGGACATAGAGGGAGCGTAGGGCGTTGGCAGCGAGAGCTAACATGATCGCCCACAGGTTTGCGAGGTGTGCGGAACCCAGTTAAAATTACCCTTTTTTCTACTCCTGTATTATAATCTGTCAATTAAATGGTAAAAAAGTATACAATAATAACTAATGTTATAAGTCTGTTTCAAGTTCTATGCTGTGGTAAAAAAAAACTGTAACATAATAACCCATACAAATATCATTATGTTACACTTATTGATTAAAATAATAGCATTTGAAAAAAGAATACTAAGTTCGATTCTGATATAGAGTTTGTTTTAATATGCATGTGCCTCGTGATTGGTTGCTTAAACATGAGTAAGAACAGTTGTAAGCCAATCATAATTAAGGAGTATTTTTTTAAGCAAAATTTCGTAACTGAGAACACGCTAATATCCTAGCTCTGCCTTGTTTTGTGGTACGGATGCAAATAAAAAAAAAAGAGTCAGCTGGCGAGTTTCTGATAATACAAAACGTAGTGATTATATTAGCTTTGATTGATGGAAAAATTGCACTTAATTAGTTATCGGGTTATCGGATTGGTTTCGGTTTAGTAAAAGAAATTCTAAATGAGCGATGAAAATGAGATAGATACTGTGTACTACCGAAGAAATTAAAATAATGGCGCAAACAGTGACGGAAAATGTGCTGCGGGAAAAGTCCAAAAACTTTATAATAATAAAGTTTTATGGCCTAGCACTAAGCAGCAGAAATATGAAGTCGGTGCGGTGCGAGCGGAATATTATTTCTTTGAATGAAGCACCGAAGTTTCTGTTGTCCGAAATAAACGCATTTTATTTTATTTTATTTATTTATCATTATTTTAGAGGATTATTTTACGTTTTTTTTCTGAGGTTTTTTTTTGAAGGCGGTTTTACTTTTTTGTTAAAAGATTTTTTTTTCACAATTTTACGTTGATTTAACATTTTCAGAATTATCCTCCAACTCCTAACCGTTAAGGAGTTGTACCTTTCATCATCAGCTCATCATCATGAGATGATGACTACCAGACGCAAATACTTGAATAACCTTAGAAAATACATGAAACACATTTATTTATTTATTTATTTATTTATTTATTTATTTATTTATTTATTATCAAAACAATTTCACAGCATTACAGCAAAGCCAATGCGCTATAAAATTTAAATATAAGAAATACACAATACAAAACAAAAGTACATATAAAAATTAAAAAAAAAAAAAACATTACAACTATTTAGGGAGTTTTAAATGTCAGTTTCGCTTCCCTAAAGCGACGGAACACCACACCCTCCGGCCAAAAGTCGGAGCGCAGGAACATCTGCTGGTGCTTGGCAGGCACTTGGAGTCTAAAGGAGCTAAAATTGTTAGCCCTAGTAGACTCGAGCGGATGGATGAACACCCGGGAACCCTGTAACCGGTCCCGTGCTGCCTCGCGGATGTGCTCGAAGACCTTGTCCGATGTTGTCTTCTTATCCAAACGAGACAGATAGATGTCCACCAACGGTTCTGCAGCTTGGATACAGGACGCCGCTGCAGGAATGGTCCCGCGCTGATTGCGATTACGCTTAAGACGGCGTTTCCGGCTCACCACAGGAGTATAGCCATCTCCGTCCATAACCACTTTCGGCGCTGGTTGATCGGCGGCCACAGGTCGCTCTTGCGTCCCTCTTGCAGCAGCGGCAGAGTTAAAGGGGCGCGGGCGGCGCGGCGGGCGGCGGGACGCCTGCGCGTAGGAATCCTTTTGCACCCGAGGTGGAGCGGGAGCAGCTGGAGCCGACGCAGGCGACACGGGGCGGGGCGGCACGTTGACGATGCGCGCCGAGGTAGATGCGGGGTCATTAACCCGCAACAAGACGGGGTTAGTTGCCTTAGTGCCGATCGACGAGTCATCACTTTGCGCAATAACTGGGTCGCGACGACGCGGTGTCACATTTCGCGGACGCGAACGTGCCCGAGCCGCCTCAGCCGATGCATCGCGCAATGACGTCAACGCAACTCGCAGATCAGCATTAACTCGTTCCGACGTCTCCAACCTCTTCTGGATGACGGTAATATCCGCACGCAGTAGCACGATGTCCTTAAGAAGCCGCATGACGTCAAGGTGCTCAAACGTCACTGCCGGCATCTTACTAGGGTCCTTCGGCACGTAGGTTGGGACGTCATCCGCATCCGTTTCGGAAAACACCCGATAGATGTCCTGGACATGCTTTTTAACACAGCCACTTCTACGCGCCGCCAGGCGCACAGAGGTCAGGCCGGTGGTGTTGCTGAGCAGTCCCTTGGCGGCGACCACCTCGGCCTCCGTGTAATTGGAGGCGCAGATCTCCGCCAGGACGGACTCTTCTATGATACCACAGTGCCCCTGGACAAACGCCAGGATATTGTTAAGCACCATGGTTTCGGAGCGCTTCGCCATAGTCACTATCACTCGTAACTAAGACACACGTGTAAATAAATACTGTAAGTACATAGTACATAGTACGTGCCTGTAAATTTTGAGGGTTGCCCTCGATTTCCCTGGGATCCCATCATCACATCATGACTTGGTGACAATGGGACCACCTCAGGAGTATACCCTTTCAAATAAAATAAAAAAAATTTAAAATCGGTCTACAATTGACGGAGTAATTGATGTACATACATAAAAAAAAATACATACAGTGGAACGTAGAACCTTCTCCTTTTTTTGAAGTCGGTTAAAAACAGATAAACAACTTCGTGAAATTGTGAATTGAAAAAAGTGTTACATCTTTTTCATTATTTATCGTTGTCTGTTAGAAAATCTCATTGTCAATAATTAAACGATGTGTTGCTCTGTAAAGTTTTATTTGAATGAGTTATATTCAATGAGAAAACTTTACACTGAACTTAAAAAAAACTTACCTGATGTAAGTAAACAAAGAAACGACATTTACCGTTTCTTACTCATATTATCAAATCCTATATAGATCTTTTTGCAATAATCTAAACAAATTAAATTAAATAATTTATTGAATCAGGCGTTACTTTGCGGAGGTCCATATTTATGAACTAATAAACAATTACTTTGCTCACCCGCGACCACTAATGACAAATAGTTATATCTGTGCGGCAAATGTATGTTTCCATGCAACACCTCCACCTCCACTGCTACACGAATCAACACATGCCACACAAACCCAACTATCACCACCACCACTATACTAAACGCTGACGCGTTTCGGCACTCTCCACGAGGCCATTTACGAAGCACAACAACAACCGCTCAACATGCCACCACTTCCACTACTGACATATGTAAACCATGTACTCAACTTAGTTAATGACAAAACCAACGTACCCACTAATATTTTATAAATTCCAAACTACCCTTTTATGTAAGTCCTAAACTACCCTTTTTTTAAGAAATGAATTCCAAACTACCCTTTTTATTTTTAATCTACGCCAGGTACCCCGTTATTTTTAACCGAGTACGGTAAAAAGAGAAGTCATGTTCTCATTATTACTATGACACATTATTAAAATTAGAACCAAGTCGTAACAAAGGCAAAGGCAAAGGAATCATAGAAATCATAGAATCATAGAAATAAGGGACATTATGTAACTAACAAAATGAATAATTGGTTATTTGAAATAAATGTATTTGATTGATTAAAAAAATGTACATATAAAATCGCCGTTGCGTTTTAAAAGGTTCCGCCCTCTTGAGGACGTGCGGGTGGACAGACAGACAGATGGAAGGACAGAGCGAATAGGCTTACAATAGTTTAGTTATTAGGTTAATAGTTTTACGTCCAAGGCGCGTCAAGCGCGCGTGTAAAGATATTTGTCGAGTAATTATATTTATAAAATGAGCATTTATTGCAAAAACATATTTGCGGAATGAATAGTATGTGAAACGTTGGTAGTGAAATGAACTTTTGTTTAACAAGTTCTTAGGAATCATGGCGTCGGTTTTACATTTGAAATAAATGGCATTCATTTTTTTTTACTCTCATACATAATCATCAACAGAGACTTTGACGGGTTCGATTCCCGGTTATGTATGACTTAAAAAAAAAACCATTTTTAACATGAAACTGCCGTGAGACTCGTCGAGTTTACCCCGACATATATGTAAGTGATCCTTTTATTTCACTATGTTTTGAATATCATTTTTATTCAATCTAAAATCGAAGCCATAGTTCCTGGGAACAATTTCCCTATCTCTTACAGATTCAGACTTCTCTCTACTGACCCATTTGGATTGATCACCTGTAAATTGTTTCAGTCATCCCACCATCTCTATGGTCTGCCTGGATAATAATTAATATTTTGCATCCGAATTTACGAGAGATTGTATCGTTGTCGTTGTAATAGTGTATAATTGGATGAAACAATAATTCAGTTTGTGAACCGACAGTACATTGATATCGATATAGCTAGCGAGACTACTACTTACATTAAGACTTTATTGGTGATTTCATTACGTTTGGGCTCCAGTGTGGGCGTATCATCTTCTAGAAGTGCTGGACAATTATTACAAGTCGGGATTTAAGAGTCTGGTTTCTGTTTCAAATAGAATAGAAAAATAATGAAGGAGTACATTTTAGTGTCATTTCTAGCTTGTCTACCTTTGCTTGGTTCGAAAAAAGGTTCATTTCATTGTATGTTATGCACCTAGTATATATATACATATATTTTTAAAAGATTGGCCAGATGTGACGCAAGCTTTAAGTTGTGGAGGACCAGAGGAGAGGCCTTTGCCCCATTAATATAACTAATAAATAGTGTTAATAATAATAAAAATACTCAACTTCACTTTTAAAACATCCCAGGTTATGCGGTTTTGACACTGGACAGCACGGCATACGACGCGTGGGCGCAAGAAGTTCCCCTAATATGTCCTCTGGTCGGTCTGTGTCTAGACAAACCACTTGGAGGGTTACCGGCTTATCTGCGGGGTAAGAATGAATACGCACTTTAAATATTACCTTCTCTGCTGGTTACAAAATATTTTTAATAATAGCTATTGTTTGCCACTCTTAGACATTACTAGGTATATTAATTGTATTTTATTTTAATGTTTAATCCGAAGGGATAAATTGTCAATTACTTGCACATGACCTTGTAAGGCCTCGTCAAATTGATGTTGAAAAATGTTTATTATTTCTCAAATGGTTAAATATTTTTTAAGTATTGATGTTACATTTTTTTCTAACTTCATTGACATTACGTTAAAGGAAAATAACGAACCTCCACCGCGGGAGATTACTACGTGCATTTTTTTTTCTATCCTATAGCCGCCATGAACGAAACAAGATAGGCATGAGTGTTTCCCATCCACAACTAAGCTACATGAATGGTCCCGAAGGCGGCAGGAATAAAAGAGCCCGCAACGTCAGCACCCAGACCCCGTCGAGTATCGCTGCGGAGACCAGGCGAGCAGTGACTAGACCACTGAAACTGAACATTCACGCTCCTAACTCTTTGACACTGAGGTGAGCTCATACAAAAATTATTACTACATCAATACAGCATAGTCTTATTTATTTCTAAATCATCATCATTCAAAAGTAAGACGATAGGACGACACGAAACAGCTCCGATACGAATTAATTAATTTTAATAATGATTTGACTGCTATTGTGCTAAAAGTTCTGCAAAAAACCATGTGACATTGTCTCTGGACCCCGAGTGAATATAAAGTGTTCATAAATAGATGTTTATAACATCTTACTTTGCAAAATAATAATCTAATTCAATAGTGACTAAGGTGAAATTGTGAGGAATCAACGGCGCTCGACGTAAACGCGTAAGCGACACGATATAGGCGGCGCTTAAGACCTTTTCCCTGAGACTTAAGCGCGCTGTAGAGGTAACGACCGTCTCTAAGCGTCGATGCTAAATCAACTCTACTTCATAGCAAATAAGAATGCATATTAAATAACATTGGCAATACGACGTAAATATTAAATACCCAGCAAAACGAATGCTTAAAAATAATCTTAATTTTTGTAATTATTGATTAAAAATTTATCTATTTGGGACACAATGAACTGCTTAGCATGCAACGAAGTTATAAAACATAAGGATCAACTTAAATAAAAACGTAACAATTTCCAAGTACTACATCAAAACATAGCTGGGATTCTATCAAAAAGAGATGAAATCGAGATTGTTCTAGACGAATTCAAAGACAGTTGCAACCCTCCCAATGTAATTTGCTTTACAGAAACTTTTCTATGCCCCGGAACTGAAAATAACCTTATCTTTAAAGACTACGAGCTTGCCTCATTTTTTTCGAGAAAAATTAAAAAAAGGGGCGGAGTCGCAATAATAATAAATAAACATCTAAACTTTGTTGATTTCCCGGACGTAAAAAGGTTTGCATCTGAGAAAGATTTTGAATGCTGTGCCATCGAAATTGCGGCTAGTAACTCCAGATAATAGAACTCCAGATTCGAATGTCAATATTTTTTTTGAACAATTGGATGGGCTCCTTGCTGTTCTACGAAGTAAGCGCAACAAGAGAATTGTTATATGCGGGGACCTAAATATAAATACACTAGTTGACAATAAGTTAACCAGGAATTTCTTCGGCTTGCTTGCAAACTATAACATGTGTAATCATATTGTTGAACCCACACGTAAAACAACTGTATTGATCACATAATTAGAATAGAATAGAATAGAATAATACTTTATTGACACTCTTGGAATACAAACGTACATACTACACGCAACATACAAACCGCAAAAGGCGAAACACATCAGCTAGGACCATCAGACCACGACACGTGTCAAACCATAACGTTCCCAATGAGCATCAAAACTAGAGTTTTATGTATCAAAAAGAGACTTGTACTGAAAAGTTAAAAAATTGTATTAAGACACTATCATTTTCTGAAATGTATGATGAAAAATGTTCAGACAAGGCGTTTACTATTTTTCATGATTTACTTATTCTATTTCATAATTTGTGTTTTCCCATAAATAAAAATTTGTACTAAAACGAAAAAAAAAATCTGGTTAACTAAATCTTTTAAACGTAGTTGCACAATCAAAAGAAAACTGTATTATCAGTATCATAGATGTTCGAAAAATAAAGAGTTGAATAAACTGAAACTGAATAACTATACTCGAACTTTAAGAAAATGTATTGCCCACGCACAAAAGATACGTAATACGAAGGTGATTGAAGATGCAACCAATAAATGTCGAGCTGCTTGGAACGTTGTCAGAGGTAATTTTAACCAAAAATCCAGGAAGGAAATTTCATGCATTAGAGATCGACACAAAAATCTTCTACACGCTCCTCAAACAATTGTTGAAGAGTTTAACGACTATTTTATCAATCTAAATGACGTACCCTTGAAAAAAAAAAATCCATTGCCTAAAACAAAATCCACACAGGCATTTCCGAAAAGCATTTTTCTTACACCAACTGACCATTATGAAGTACTCAAAATAATTAACTCGCTTAAAAACACACAGTCCACCGGTTATGATGAAATCCCATCCAAAATATTAAAGGAAATATCGGTCATATTATCCTTCCACTTATCGCATCTAATTAACTTATCTTTTGAACAGGGCGTCTTCCCCACAGCACTAAAAACATCAGTCGTTAAACCCATATTTTTATATAATAAACCAAAATTGTGTGTTTATTGTGCTATTTTTCAACATAGCATATTTTAAATAATCGCTAGGTTATATAAAGGTAGGGCATAATACCTATTGCACTACAAGTAAATTACCTACTTGACACAAACAATAGGTAGGTACTTGTCAATATCGTCGGACAGTGTCATTTGTAAACACGATTTGTTAGATGAATTCTCTGATATTTTTATTTTATTGTATAAAAATTTCCGATCGCCTTCTTTCCCTATAGACATATTTTCTAATACACTTATTTTCGTGTATAAAAATTTCCGAATGCCTTCTTTCCCTGTAATTTTTTTCAACATACGCAAAATTTCGTAGGCGTTCATTTTACTATCGGCATAAATTCTTATTCGCTTGTGACCCTGTTTGCAATTTTGTATGGAATATTTTTTCTCAAGCATGCTCGGAAATTCTTGCATTCCATTTAAAAATATAACCCAAGAAGCACTCATCATTTTAAACGAAGTCGCCGTCCTCACCAAAGTGAATGGAAAAGGATTTGGATACATTTTATTTTTCTCCTAGGAGGAAAATAAATGTACCAAATTCCGCGTTACTGGGGTGAATAGACACGAATTTGAACTTAGAATGAGATTTCAAATGATTGTTGATATGAACAAGTACTATGCGATATTAGAATTATAAAACTTAAGTTTAGGGTTCGTATATTTTTTTATGCGTTCATAGTGTTCCTAGTTTTTTAATACGGCGGCCTCTTCAATTTGGCTAGGTTCAAAGCGAAAACTAAATTGTTACACGAACTGATTACTGAAATCATGTACGCGGACGACTAATGTTTTCTTGCGGAGACCCCAGGTGACCTGCAACAGCTTGTGTCCAGTTTTCATGAGTCTTGCTGTAAGTTTGGCCTAAAAATTAGTGTCAAGAAGACGGAAGTAATGTCCTTAGACATTCATGGTTGGGAGACACTAACTATCAAACTCGGTGAGGACGTGTTAAAGCAGGTCGACAGGTTTTGTTATCTGGGGAGCACGGTATCATCCACGTGCGACCTTGATGCCGAGATCAACAGCAGGATTGGAGCCGCTGCTGCAGCTTTCGAAAGGCTGGATACCAAGGTTTTTCGCTCCCATGATTTGAAGCTGGTCACAAAGATAGCGATTTATTTGGCTGTCGTGCTTCCCAACGTTCTGTACTCATCTGAGACGTGGACCGTTTATCGTCGACATATTCGCACTCTAGATCGATTCCACTTATAATCTTCCACATCAGCTGGTCCGACCGCGTTCGGAACACCGAAGTTTTGCGGAGGGCCAAAGTAAGTGGGATTGGGGTCTACCTCATGCGACGTCAACTTCGTTGGGGCGGACACGTTTCAAGGATGGCAGAGGGTCGTGTGGCTAAGCACGTCTTTTATTCGGAGCTTGAGGAGGGCAAGCGAAAGCATGGCGGGCAACTCCTCAGGTACAAAGATGTGCTTAAGCGCCATATGAAGAGCCTGAATATGGAACCTACACAGTGGGAAAAGCGGGCAGTCAACCGGACAGAATGGAGGTCTTTTGTGAAAAAAGAGACCTCAAAGTTTGAATCCCGTCGATGTACCGAGTTGGACGTCAGACGGGATGAGCTGAAAGCCCGACCACCTGCGGCAATCAGCTATAACTATTTCAATGGCGTGCTCACGTGTCCACTATGCTGGCGGACCTTTGCTAACAAAATTGGCTATGTGAGTCACACGAGAGCACACGAACGTCACCAGCAGCGCAACTGAAGCAGTCGCCGTGGCCGAAATCGGCCAAGGAGAATATATATATATATGTATATAGTTTTTTAATAACTCTTTGCACAACAGCAAGGGTCAACTTCATATCAAATAAGTGTTGCCATCACAGATAACAATTACTACTATTTATTAACTACAGCGCTGTTACTCTAAAAAATCAGTGCATGTTTTTTGTTTTCTATTTTTTTTTTATTTCAATTACAATTTGACCCTTGAAGTGTTATTTTAAAATTGATATGAGACGTATTTTTTCTTACAGATTTTTACCAAACCGTAAAAAACATCGTTCTATGACTGCTAACGCTGTGGCTAATGAACAAAAAGCAACCAAAGTACTTGGCTTAGTCTTCTTCACTTTCGTACTTTGTTGGGCACCTTTTTTCCTATTAAACATCTTATTTGCTGCCTGCCCAACGTGTTCCGTCCCAGGTAAATTAATAAGCGGTTTTCACAACAAATGCATAGAATAAGTTATTTAAGCATCAGATTTTTTATATATAAAATCATGCATGCATAAATGTACACATTTTTATTCATCTATGTAATCAAACCTTTGGATAGTTTCTTATTTGTTTTTAACACTTAAATGGGATATAATTTTGCATGTAGTATAGCATTGTAGCATACCCAAAGCTAGAAAACTTCGGGCAAGCCACAAACGCAATGCGATGCACAGTAAAATTTATTTACTCCTTCTAACATTTGTTTAAATATTGTTTGGTGAAAGCTGAAACTAGCAAATAGTATCCGGCTTTTTGTAAAACTGGAACGTGACATTGAGTCCCAGCCTCGCAACGGGCGGTGGAATGCCGATTAAATAAACGACCAAACTGTATGCACTTTCCATGTGTCCCGCATTGAATATATAAAAGATGAAAGCCTAAACACTTTAAAAATGATGCTTCTTGAAAAGTATATGAGGCTAACATGGCTAAAAAATGATGAGTTTGTATTACAGTGGAATGTGTTAGGTGAAAGACACCGAACGAATAACGTTATTGGCACTCTAGGTTAAACAAGGACATGAAGAAACGTCTACCAAAGTCTTTTCTTCGCCTGTTAAATATTTTGGTTGAAAGGGAAAACCAGGAATCTGAAACGACAGAAAGACGAAAGGAATTTATCAGACAGGATGACATAATAATGAATTACCAATTGCAACTGATCCACGGAGATCACATTGAGACATTTCTTAGAACTAAGATATGAAAACTAAGATAAATCCATGCACCCTTTTAACTGTATTTCAAATAAGGATGTTAACAATTCAGTTGTAATATATTAAGTTTTGTTACCTTTGAACTTTATTTATTGTTATGTTTGTTCCTCGTACAGAACCATGGAGGTTTGTGTGTATAGTAGAGGTATACATATACGAGGGCTGTTTGATAAGTACCCGTTTATGGAAAAAAAAAACATGTTTTTTTGTATATATGCATTTATTTTTCTACGTAGTCACCTTTTAACTCTATACATTTGTTCCACCTATACTCAAGCTTCAATAAACCATCCAAAAAGTATGATTTTGGAAAGTCATTAAAATAGGCCTCTGTGGCGGCAATGACTTCGTCATTTGATCCAAATCGCTTGCCACCGAGCCATTTTTTTAGGTTGGGAAACAAAAAGAAATCGCATGGGGGCCAAATCTGGAGAATACGGGGGGTGAGACAATAGTTCGTAGCGTAACTGTGCTAATTTAGCCGTCACAACTCTGGACGAATGAGCCGGAGCGTTGTCGTGATGAAACAGTACTTTTTTCTTTTTTAAATGGGGTCGTTTGTCCTTCAACACGGCGTCAAATTCATCCAATAAATTGGCATAGTACTGCCCTGTTATTGTTTTTCCCTTTTCTAAATAGTCAATATGTATAATACCCTGCGTATCCCAAAAAACGGTCGCCATGACCTTTCCAGCCGATGGGACGGTTTTTGCTTTCTTTGGAGCAGGTTCACCCGGTAAAATCCACTGCTTCGACTGCTCTTTCATTTCCGGGGTATAGTGGTGGACCCACGTTTCGTCCACGGTCACGAAACGACGCAGAAACTCCTTCGGGTTACGTTTGAACACGGCCAAACACTGCTCCGAAGTAGTCAGTCGGTTCCGTTTTTGCTCCTCCGTGAGTAAACGCGGCACCCTCCTCGCCGATACTTTCTTCGTACCCAATTTTTCTTCTAATATGTGTCGTACCCTCTCGATTGAAACGTTTACAGCATCAACGATTTCTCGAAGTTTAATTCGGCGGTCGGCTAAAACGATATTTTCAATTTTCTTAACCATATCGTCTGTAGTCACCTCAACTGGCCGGCCTGGGCGATCCTCATCAAAGACGGTTGTTCTCCCCCGCTTAAACTCGTTATACCAATATCTGACGGTTGTCATAGAAGGAGCACATTCATGGTAAACCGCTTGCATTCTTACTTTTATTTCATCACATGTTTTTCCTTCCAAAAATAAGAATCTAATTACAGACCGATACTGTTCTTTCTCCATTTTAACAATTTTAAGTTCACGCCTTCACTGAATCGTTGTCAAATGAGAAAAAAAACAAAAGAATGCCATTTTTTTTTTTAATTATCCCGCCTCTGAAAAATGGCTTAAAAAGGTGGTATACTTATTTGCGGCAAGTGATATTAATATATTTAGAAAACGGGTACTTATCAAACAGCCCTCGTACCTACGCGTAGTTTAAACAAGTCAAATTAGTAGGAAATGAAAAAGAAATGACTGGTCATTGTCCTGACAGTCTGGTTTCCAATTAAATATAACTGCTTGCATTGCGTTGTCAAATATTACTAACTAAACGTTACTTTACTTCTAACAAAATGTCTGGGATCATAAATAATACCTGGGTAAATAACGGAGCGCAGTTACTGAAGGCTGTATATTTCCAGGATGCCATCAAAACGGCATCGGGCAATTGCCAAATTTATTAAAAGTAAACTTCTTGTGCAATATGATTTTTTTGATTTCAAGTGAGACGCAAGTTTGCAATCACTATTGTCTTGCTGGAGAAGAAGAGTGGACACCTATTTTCAAATTGCTCAGCAACCGCACAGATTTTAATGCCAGCCATGCAGAAAATATCATAGACCTTCTCAGGTTTTCGCTTGACATGATTAAAAGTGTGGTAGACACCTTGTCGTGCAAGGTTGTAGAAAGAGTTCGCCTTTAGCTCTGTATAGTTTACTTCCGTAGCCATAATGGCACTTGCCCCGACACACACTTGGGTTTTTGTTCATTTTATATTATTTTTATTTTTCATTGTTCAAGAAGTATGCCTATGTAATTTATTATTTTGAAGATAATTAAATTAAATGTTAATTTATTGAATCAGGCGTTACTTTGCGGAGGTCCATATTTATGAACTAAAAACAATTACCTTGCTCATTTAAAGAGCATGTTTCGTCATATAGGCATGATCATCCAGAGAAATCAAACTTTGCCAAACACTTATTAGAAACGAATCATTCGTTGTTAGACTCAGATACGTACGAAATATTACATTATTTTCATTTTTGACGGCCGAATAGCCTAGTGGTTAGAGACCCTGACTATGAAGCTTGAGGTCCCGGGTTCAAATCCAGGACTTGGCAGATGTTTGTATGATGAATATGAATGTTTGTTCTCGGGTCTTGGGTGTTTAATATGTATATAAGTATGTATTTATCTATATAAGTATGTTTATCCGTTGTCTGGTACCCATAGTACAGGCTTTGCCTAGTTTGGGACTAGGTCAATTGGTGTCAAATCGTCCCATGATATTTATTTATTTTATTTATTGTGATAAGGTTCTGCGGCTTTCGGTTTTAGAACAATTAGAAATAATTAGGTACAACAACACTGGTACTATTATTAATGAACAAGTAAATTTAGTTTCTTCGCCTTTGTTACGACTTGGCTCTAATTTTAATAATGTGTCGTAGTAATAATGAGAACATAACGTCTCTTTTTACCGTACTTGGTTAAAATTAAAATTAAAAAGGGTAGTTTGGAATTTATATAAAAAAGGGTAGTTTGCAATTCATAAAATATTAGCGGGTACTTTGGTTTTGTCATTAACTAAATTGAGTACATGGTTGTCATGTGCCAGTAGTGGTAATAATGTCTTCGTGAACGGTTGTTGTAGTGTTTAGCTTGGATAATGGCCTCGTGGAGAGTGTCGAAACGCGTCAGCGTGTAGTTTAGTGGTGGTGGTGATAGTTGGGTCTGTGTGGCATGTGTTGATTCGTGTAGCAGTGGAGGCGGAGGTGCTGCATGGAAACATAAATTTGCTGCACAGATCAACAATTTTTCACTAGTGGTTGCGGGTGAGCAAAGTAATTGTTTTTAGTTCATAAATTAAATGTTGTTTTGTTGTAGCCATGTAATTGTTTTATTATTGTATGCGGATTGGCGAATTTTAAGCAAAAGTTGTAGATTTAGGAGTAAAGGTCTTTTCTACCCACCATATCGTATCATATTGTGATCGTATCGAGCACGGAATGTAAAACCTACGGTCGTGCAACATTAATCGTTGAAAAATATTATTCATGCATTTTATACAGGAGGTTCAAGATACTTTCAATTGAACTGAATGGGACTACGAGAAATAAGTCCCTTCGTGGGCCCATTGATGGGACAAATCAATGAGACCACGAGAAAACGGGGGCGTAGGCACGACAGCTCAATACGTTTTTAAGCGTCCTTGGCGTTCAAAAAGTTAATTGAATACTGAAGGGTGTTAGCCTCCATGCTGCAAGTGCATGTTGCGGTCCTGGCAAGCTAGACTGATCTGCTTATTTTAAACTTAGAATTAAATCAAAATAAAGGAACACTTAATTCCCAGACAGCAGATGAATCGGGCTGGGACCTCGGCTTAAGATAGTTGCATTACTGAATTTGTAATAACTTTAAGCCCGCCCCTGCTCCTTTAATATAGACTCAGTCCTGACTAAGAAAACCATATTTTATTTAATCGCATTAGAATTTACAGGGCAGTAGCTATTTTTACCGTTAGGACGCGTCACCGTACCTTCTCCAGTGCCCACTCCCTGGGCTACAAATACACACCGCACTGTACCACGATATTGAGTACCTAGTCACATTCTCCATGGTTTTTTCTTGCAGATAATGTAGTGGACGTCTGCCTATGGCTGGGTTACGTTTCATCAACTATCAACCCCATAATCTACACAATATTTAATAGAACTTTCCGAGCCGCATTCCTGAGGCTGCTATGTTGCCAATGCTCGAGGTAAGATATTTTATTTACTTTATACTCACATCTCACGTTTAGCGAAATGTGACAAGAAACGTGGACCGATAGTTTCAAATATGTGCGTTGCATTTAATTTGTCCCTATTGAAATAATACAATTAATGCCTTTAAAACAGCATGCTTATTGTCTAAAGCGCTCGCAATCGTGTTAATTTTGGCAGTTTTTGTATGGGTTGCCAAGTGGTATCGGAAACAGCTAGCTGTTACAGTCATACATAAACTGTCATTTCAAATAGATGACGAAGTTCAACAACATTAATGCTGATATTCCAATAGCCCAAGTGACAGGAAAAGTATCTTAATTGTTTTGTAGCTTTCTAGAAAAGCATGTAATTTGCGCAGGCTCTAATCGGCCTGATCTTTCCAAGTAGTCTGATAAAATTCCTTGACAGTCTGATAAGTTGAGCTTAATTTTGCAGGCGAGGGCGCTGCACGCTGTACCGCTCCGCGGTGGGATCCGCGCGCGGCGCTGCGCAGCTCTGCGCCCAATCCGCTCTTCCGTTGGCGATATCTCTTCGACCCTCCAATATGATAGAAGCAGCAGTGCCAGAATCTACTGAGACTATCATGATCGAACAGCCGCTACAAGAGTTCCAACGCTATTAAACCCTATACAAGCACCTCTATGGAACGTAGTCAAATCGTAATTTGTTAGGCTCGAAATTTTGACTCTGTGTAGAAGTTATTCTTTATTATAGACTATAAATATACAAAATAAGGAAATGAAATTTTTACTCTTTTTTTTGTTTAAGGCTTACAATTGAGCATCATACATTTTGCTCAATGTAAATAAACTTCTCTGTGAGATTCATATTGATTCCGAGTTCTTAAATCGAAGAACACTTAAATGAACAAAACTCCAGACCAGATTGAGGGAAGTATCGGAACAGATTTTGAATAATTTTCACAACAACATTAACCTTTTAGACGCCAACGACTCATTATATCAGCACCACAGGTTCAACGCCAACTATTGACATATTATGGCTTAAATAGGATACCATTTTACAGAATACAGTTAAGGGGGTTCGACTGTCATACTATTTCATTTATCCAACTATGGGCGAACGGGACGTAAAATTACTTTAACTACTTTAATTACTGAAACTACTTCCGTTAGCATTTTTAGCATTTTTTTTTTCATGTTTATTTGCGCGAAATGATATTAAAAAGAAAACAACAGATGAATAATAGTTTAAACGAGATCAATATTTTGGTTAAATTTTGTCAATGTATGGGTGGAGGACGACATTGTCATACGCTAAGCATTATGTTTAGTAGTGTGCCTTGAGGCTACGTTGCCAGTTCGTCAAAAATGCGACGATGCCGGTCTTCGCTCGCGGCATGTCAAGCAATGTTAGGTCGTGTCAGATGAGACAAATTAGTTTTTCCCAATGGTATTGTTTTTCCTTGGTTTTTCCGATTGATCATATTCGATAAATTTTTTGTTAATTCGGTTTGAGTAATAAGTTTTTATATTCGCTTGCATACGGATTACGAAGCATTTGATATGGGATATTTACGAATGGAACTATGGAGCCACAAACGTCTCAAAAAGATTATAAAAACCACCACTACTCTGGTAACAAGAAAGGTCTCAAAATAAATTGTGGACAAATTAAACGGTATCATGGAGAAATCAGAACGTAAGTTGTGGTTATTTAACTTGCTTTCTACCTAGGTATTTTAGTATTTTACGAAATGCAGATTGTGTGCCTTCGAACGGTTTTCAACTTTTGAAAACGTCACTTCTCTTATTTGCTCATGAATTGCTCTTTTTGCAGCTGCACTGATAGCTCAGTAAAATTAAATTTCAATGTATGGGAATTTTGGCAAAATGAATGGAGATGATTTTTCTGTGGGAATAGTTTCTATGCACGAGGAAGTTAAAAATTATCACATGTCCCACCCCCTCCCTTGGGTGCGCCCCCCCTTACGAGTCCGAAAGTGTCCCGCATCGTGGTTTTCTTCAGTTTTAAAGAAAACCTTTCACGATACATGAAAAGTGTTTATGAACGAAATAATACTCGTTAATTTTGCCATCAACCTTTAATACATACGTAGCTATGAAGTATTATAATGTGTTTTTTACTGCAGTATACCTAAGCAGAGACATTTTTCCAACATTGGTTAAATTCTGATTACAGATTCGGGGCCAACTGCGGGTTTCAAAAATGATTAAGTTACTTCACTGGTTACATTTCTCCAACCTATGATATCACAGTATTGAAAGTACGAGGGGCGGCTGAAAAGTAATCTACCTAACAATGAAACAAAAGACTGTCGTGGCAATTTTTATTTTTATTTTTCTATATAGTCCCCTGCTAGTAAAATGCACTTATAAAATTTTTCAAATATTGAATTAAACCATTAAAAAAAAATCTTTCGGTTTGTCGTCAAAAAAGTCAGTAACCGCAGCCTTCATTTCGTCATCGGTCATAAACCTTCGTCCCCAGAGGTCTTTCTTGAGAAGTCTAAACAGAAAGTAGTCACAGGGGGCTAAATCTGGACTATAAGGGGGGTGGTCAATGGTTTCGAAGCCATTGTCTTTAATTGCTAGCTTCGTTGTGCGGGCGGTATGCACTGGTGCGTTATCGTGCAAAATCAGAATTCCTTTGCTTAGTTTACCTCGCCGTTTTTCTTTTATTGTCTCTCTTAGTTGATATAGTAAGTTTGAGTAATAATCAGCATTCATTGTAGTTTTCTTCGGTAAATAATCTATGAGCAAAATCCTTTCTGTGTCCCAAAAGATTGTAGCCATATGTTTACCTGCCGATGGACAGACTGAATTTCCGAGGCGGCTTCTCATCCTTAAATTTCCACTGTAACGACTCTTGCTTACTTTCCGGGTCCCATTGTCGAATCCAAGTCTCATCACATGTTACAATTCTAGAAATGATTTCTTCCTCTTTCCCTCGACTCATGTCCAAAAACTCTTCGCAACATTTGACACGCCTCTCCATGTCAAATGCAGTCAACATTCTGGGGACCCAACGTGCACTAACCTTGGACATGTTCAAATGCTCACGAATTATTTCATTGACTCGCTCTTTACTGACGCCCACATCTCTAGCTATCTCCCACTGCTTCACTCGTCGGTCCTCTAATATATTTTTTTTCACCCTGGCTACATTTTCATCGGTGACAGCCGAAACTGGTCTTCCGCTACGAGGATCATCTTCCAGGCTCTCACGACCTAACTTAAACTGCTTTGACCAAAACTTTATAACAAATTCGGAAGAACACGAACTGCCAAACACACGTAACATACTCCGAAGGCGTATTCCCTTCTTTAGTCAAAAACTTAATCACCGCACGCTGCTCGATTTTATCCATTTTCACTTTTTCTACCGACATGTTTGAAACAATTGTAGGAGACAAATAAACGTGATGCAATAAACAAATGAATGTAATACATTTTGAAAATAGAATAACAAACGAATATAAATCCATACCAGCCAGCATTATTTTTGTATATATTTCTGACCAAGGAGATTACTTATCAGCCGCCCCTCGTAGAGCGCCACGAAACTTTCATAGAAAACATGTTGCCAATAGTGGTGAAATTTTATAAAAATTGCATATTGCCCGAGGTTGTATACTTCGAAGAGTAGGCAATAATCAAAATTGTATAGACATTTCATTGTGGTAGGGGAATAGTGGCTCTGTGAGCTGTAGACCTCGCGAGCTCATTTTTGAACATTTTTATATTATTTTCCTAAATAAAATAAAAAAAAACTACTTTTTATTCAAGCTGACATGATACCCGGGTTAACTGGAAAAAAACACTACCTATGTAAATATGTAGTAAGAATTGATGTAAATAAAAAACTGACTTGGTAAATTGAACTGGTTTCTCTTTTCTACCTGGGAATATTTTTGGTAAATAAGGTCACAAAATGTTGTAGCTGGGTAGTGTAACTATGTACCTATTTAAAAATATGTTTGGTAATTTATAACCAGTTATCTATGAATAAACTAGTGGCTCTGTAAGCTGTAGACCTCAAGAGCTCTTTTAAAAAAAAAAACGAATCGGCAATAATATTCCTATATGTAATTATTATCATCAACCTGCGAAAAGCCTGCGTAAAAATGCCAGAAAAATAAAGAAAAAATAACCCCACAAAAACCTTGAACCCTTTTCTTTCGTTTAAACAAATATACCCATGTCAGTCATATGTACCTATGTTTTTCAAGAAATGAAAAATTTTGGTTATGTAGGCTGCCAGCTACACCATTCGACCATGGCAACCGTTTACCAAGAAATGTAGTCTTTACGGAATAAATGCACGCGTACGTGAGTTAAAATACCACTCGTAAATAGCTCTGCCTACTAGTTTCATTTGAAGGCTTACGTTAATTGTGTAAACCGGGCACTCCATCACTCAGCCACTCAATAATACGCTAATGACGATCGACTGCAGCTGACAGCCCGCCGGCCGCCGCGCGCGACCTACATCGTCAGTGTCAACTCCATCAATCACGCAATCGTGCGACCAATGCAATTTTGACCCTTTCATTTCATGTCGGATTCTGGATACATTTCATTTTAAACAACTTTAAAAAAGGAGGAGGTTCATCGGAATATTTTTATGTATGTTCCCCAATTACTCGAAGACGGCTTCACCGATATAGAAAATTCTTGTTGTATTTCAAAGGAATGGACTTTTTCTAGTTGGTCCCATTTTCATCAGGTCAGGATCTGACGGTGGGATCATGGAGAAATCGAAAGAACTCTTTAAATATTATAGACACACCCATCGCGATTTGGGTATTTTTAGTGTTCCGTACCTCAAAAGGAAAAAACGGAACCCTATATTTCATTCGTCGCTCAAGATATGATGTACCAGTTCTATCGAAATACCTGTAGTGTCAGTTATTTCAGACGGCTTCAATCGTCAATTGTATATCATGTATTTTGGGGTTGTGACGATTTTTGGAAGTCCGGGGCGGGTTTCGTTTTGGACACTTGTACGGCCGCGTTTAAACTTAGCCACCCAGTTTTTTACTCTGGCGTATGACAGAGCTCATTCACCCAAAACGTTCTTTAACTCTTCATGAATATCAAGCCCCTTCATACCCATCATTTGAAGAAACTTAGTCACCGTTCTTTGTTCAGTTTTATCCATTTTGAAAAACAACCGGCACAATGTAATTTCCAATGTCAAAAATTCTATTAAATGTTCAAGCCATCAATTTCAAATTTAGAGCAGAGATAGCCAGAGATATGTTTTTAAAAATAAGAAAGTTTGTTTTTTAATTAAAGCTTTTTAAACACCTAAGGCTAGTTACTTATCATCCCGGCCTCGTATGTGAGAAATATTTACTAGGAAAGCAACATCGTGGACCGTTAGCAAGAAGCGAAAATAGAGCGTGAGAGAAGCTATCCTTGGTTCATGCTGATGTGTGCGGTGCGATGGAGGTAAGTTGGATTGGTGGAGCAAAATACTTTCTGTTGTTAAAAGACGATTACTCGTCATATCGGTTTGTATATTTCCGAAAGCAAAAGTCGTAGGTGAAACGATGTATCATAGAATTTATTCAGTCGGCCGAAAGGACAACTGGATGTAAAGTCAAATGCTTGCGATCCGACAACGGGCTAGAATTTGTAAATACTGAACTCGATAGCGTGCTAAGACGCAAGAGCATTGTTCACCAACGGTCTGTAATTTATACACCGGAGCAAAACTGGCGTGCGGAAAACGAAATGCGGACCTTAGTCGAAGCTGCTCGCAGTATGATGCAAGGGGCAGGGCTAGGAGTTTTGGGCGGTAGCCGTTAACACAGCTGCGTATGTTTTAAACCGCACGCGGCCAAGTCCACATCATACTGATATGAATAACGTGTATTAAGTCATCCTTTGCGTGTGTGAGTGAGTAAAAATTTCAAACAGTCTGTACCTTTCTCTTTCTACGACAAGAAGTCCCCAATACAACACGACCACCGACCAACGACACACACCGTCTACAACTCAACATATTTGGTTTGTGCTAGAAGTATGCCAGATATTCTGCGATCCCTTCTGAATGTTTGAATAAGGAACAATAAACACCCAATCTGGCTTATAATTCCATTGTAATGTTTTATCTTGATGCCCAGCTACCCTCGTAATATCCGTTTATGCCGCAAGGCTGTAATAAACAGGCAATAAAACTTTCAAACAAATAAAATAGAAGACCTCATAAACCGACCCAACAACGGACTGTTACTGAAAGTTGGACATAAGTTCCCCAAACTCTTTAACATTGCGGTGTCACAACGAATGTAGCCCCAAGTCATAGGAAATTAAAATAATACACTATTTCTTACTTATTGCATTTGCCATTAGTTCTACATTCTTCTTGTCATTTTGATTCGAAATGCCAAAATTTAAGCTTAATGAAATCTCGGTGCTTTGGTACAGCTTAATTTTTTGTTGCTAATTTAAATTAACTAACAATAGGAATATAAATTTCACGGTAAATTTTCTGCTATATCAATATATACCAAAGTAATGTCATCCGGTATCTTGTGCCATCGTCTCTTGCATTGCTAGCTGGCTCAAGTAATGCCCACATTGACTGTCGCGTACTATGATGTCGCTTTCTAGTGTTATAAAGATTTTTTTTTATTTCAATAATCGTGGTAAACCATGCATTGCAGTAATAGGTAAATAGTAACTTGTTTTTAGAAAAACAATGACTTTGTGGCGCATTCTTCTTTAGGTGCAATTATTACCTTTCAAACGCGCTGGTAAAATAAAAAAAACCGGCCGTGTGAGGGTCTTTTTAGGTATGTAAATAGTGCGTCTATCACGAGAAACTAGTCTTAAAGATTTTAGCCGTTTTTCCCGATTTTTTTTAAATTGTCCAATGTTCAGTTAACCAGAGCCCTGCTCCGAAACAATATGTATGCATTGTGGGGTCACTTTATATTGGTTATCGACATATACAGACAAACATAAAAAAATAAGATTTTCAGACTTATTTGATTGGTTGTGCTTTAAGAACTATCTTCGTGCCAAATTTAAAGTTAAAAGAAGTACCCTATAGGTTAATACCACGGCAATTTGTATGGAAACACCCTTTTTACACGACTGCCCAAAAAAAAAGTGTAGTGTTTTGAATGACTATATCTTTTGATTGCATTGAGTAAGAAGCTTAATTTTTTCACAACTTCAAGGGACTGCAGGTTTGAGTATTTGGTATTAATTTCAGCTTGCTACCTTAACGCGTTCCAGAGAAAAGGGGTCTTGGCGTTGGCAGACAGACAGACGGACAGCAAAGTGATTCTATAAGGGTTCCGTTTTTCCTTTTGATTTGGAATTTTGACTATGACTGCGACGTAGTAGCGATTTCGCTAAAACTAATCTCTTGCAATAGACGGCAGTGATCGCGTTACTAATGCGACCGATGAGTCGCAAGGTGCTAGGTTTTCTAAACTTACTAAAATTTTTATAGCAAAATAAAACAAAAGAATATATTACGACTCGCAATGCTGGGCATTTCCTTCGGTTTCTGAACGCATTATAGAGGACTTATGATATGCTTGCTAGCTTATGCCCCGCGGCTTTGCCCCCCCGTGAAATATTTCAAAATGGGCTAGTTTCCTATCCCGTAGAACTTTCGAAAAATCCCTTCTTAGTGCACCTCTAGGATACTCAAGGTATATATTTGTCAAATTTCAAGTCTCTAGGTCCAGTACTTTAGGCTGTGCGTTGTCTGTCAGTCAGTCAGTCACGGTATTGTTTTACAGGTATAGATGTGTGTAGACTGTAGATGAAGGTGTTTAAATGGCTTGTGTGATCGTGCATGTTTTCCCAGTAGAAGTTAAACACGTCAAAGCGATCGCGTGAGATATACTGATATTTGAGCATGCTAGTTTTGTTTTAACATCAAAAATCAATATAACGGAACCTACGATCGCAATATCGCGTGTTCGAGCTCAAATTTGTAGGGAAACATGTATGTAGAGACTTCTATTTTTTATTATACTCTTTGCTAAACGTTAAGCTGTATTTTAAATTGATGGAGATTAAAGAATATGACTTAAGTTAATATTCACCTGCACATTTCTTGAACGCTGCGAACGGTAAATACTTCTGTCAGTTTTTATATCGGGATTGATTCCCCTACTCCCATATAATTATGTCCGATGGTCGATGGCACAGTTGACTAAGGCTGCCTCAATAAGGTAAGGCAAGTTAACATTAGTGAAAGCTTTGGTAAGGTAAACTTCCAAGTCCAAGGTAAGTACCTTTCAATCGCTTTGTCTAAGAATCTCCATGAACAACTGACTATGTTTCTGAATAATTTGACATTAGTATAAGTGGTACCTAGACTCTTTTTATAGATTTGTGTCTCATCTCTAAAGGGTGTGATCGATGGATGATTAATAAAGCACGTGAGTAGTACATAGTAAACTCACACATAAACTCCGAAAACTCAGTGGTGCTAGACCGGGCTAAATCTAGAACCCACGACGCTCTGCTTATTTTAATTTAAGCTCGGGTGTTAACTAACTATTATAAGCATTGGGTCTAACATGAAATGGGACTAGAGCCTGAAATAAATGTCTGATTTTTATTTATTTATTATTTATTACGAGAACATATTATAAATCAAACCACTAGGTTAGGCTATACTGTGCCCTAAGCACGACTTGTCGAATCCTGCGTTACGTTACGGTTATCGTATCGAGATCGAGAAATCTCATACTAAATTTTAGTTCCAAATACGCTCACGGGCGGGCGCTGTTCCAAACGGCATACAAACTCGTTATAGTTTACTATTCGAGTTTACGTGACGCAGGATTCGACAAGTCGTGCTTAGGGCACTGCAGTATGTAACATGCGATTTGCGTCTTATTGCGGTATAATTTGTAATATTGTGGGATTCGTTCAGAGAACGATGGAAACACTCGCTCTGTATACACTTTTTATTTACACTAGTCTAAAATTATACAGCGTGGATTCGGAGTAAGGGCGAATCTTAAAACAGCGTTAAGTTTAGGTCCAAAAGAGTCAATTAATGTACCTCTAATTAAAAAAACCGGCCAGGTGCGAGTCGGACTCGCGCACGAGGGTTCCGTAGAAAGATTTTAACGCTTTTCCCTAGTGTTTTAAAAAGTGCAGTGTTAGCAGAGCTCTGCTCTTAAGCAAAATGTACGCTGTGTGGGGTCAACGAAATCTACAGACAGACATAAACATTTAAGATTTTGAGACTTTTCGGAGTGGTTGTGCTATAAGAGCTACCTTCATACCAAAATTCAAGTTTCTAGAACATCTGGAAGTACCCTTTAGATTTTTGGAAATCGGCAATTTGTATGGAAATGGCCTTTTTAATTACTTACTGTATCTTTTGATTGCGTTGACTTAGAAGTTTGATTTTATGAACTAAAAAACAATTACTTTGGTGAGCAAAGTAATTGTTTTTTAGTTCATAAATATGGACTTCCGCAAAGTAACGCCTGATTCAATAAATTATTAAGTTTGATTTTTTCACAGCTTCAAAGGACCGCAGGCTTGAGTACCTATTTGATATTAATTTCTGCATGCTACCTCCACGCGTTCCAGAGAAAAAGGGTCTTGACAGACAGACAGACTGACAACAAAGTGATCCTATAAGGGCTCCGTTTTTTCCCGGAACCCTAAAAAATAAGTCGAAAAAAAAAACCATACAAAATTATTCAGCACGCAATGTACAGTAAATAATGCAGTTAAGATAATGACAGTTTGTGAAAGTTATTTAAGTATTGCTTAATTAACTAATAATCGATTAATAATTATAAACAAATACTGAAAATCGTAGTTTATTTACAGACATACGAGGGCTGTTTGATAAGTACCCGTTTTCTAAATATATTAATATCACTGGCCGCAAATAAGTATACCACCTTTTTAAGCCATTTTTCAGAGGCGGGAAAATTTAAAAAAAAAATTGCATTCTTTTGTTTTTTTCTCATTTGACAACGATTCAGTGAAGGCGTGAACTTAAAATTGTTAAAATGGAGAAAGAACAGTATCGGTCTGTAATTAGATTCTTATTTTTGGAAGAAAAAACATGTGATGAAATAAAAGTAAGAATGCAAGCGGTTTACCATGAATGTGCTCCTTCTATGACAACCGTCAGATATTGGTATAACGAGTTTAAGCGGGGGAGAACAACCGTCTTTGATGAGGATCGCCCAGGCCGGCCAGTTGAGGTGACTACAGACGATATGGTTAAGAAAATTGAAAATATAGTTTTAGCCGACCGCCGAATTAAACCTCGAGAAACGTTGATGCTGTAAACGTTTCAATCGAGAGGATACAACACATATTAGAAGAAAAATTGGGTATGAAGAAAGTATCGGACCCGAAGTAGTTTCTGCGTCGTTTCGTGACCGTGGACGAAACGTGGGTCCACCACTACACCCCGGAAATGAAAGAGCAGTCGAAGCAGTGGATTTTACCGGGTGAACCTGCTCCAAAGAAAGCAAAAACCGTCCCATCGGCTGGAAAGGTCATGGCGACCGTTTTTTGGGATTTGCAGGGTATTATACATATTGACTATTTAGAAAAGGGAAAAACAATAACAGGGCAGTACTATGCCAATTTATTGGATGAATTTGACGCCGTGTTGAAGGACAAACTACCCCATTTAAAAAAGAAAAAAATACTGTTTCATCACGACAACGCCCCGGCTCATTCGTCCAGAGTTGTGACGGCTAAATTAGCACAGTTACACTACGAACTATTGTCTCACCCCCCGTATTCCCCAGATTAGGCCCCATGCGATTTCTTTTTGTTTCCCAACCTAAAAAAATGGCTCGGTGGCAAGCGATTTGGATCCAATGACATCATACTTTTTGGATGGTTTATTGAAGCTTGAGTATAGGTGGAACAAATGTATAGAGTTAAAAGGTGACTACGTAGAAAAATAAATGCATATATACAAAAAAAATGTTTTTTTTTTCCATAAACGGGTACTTATCAAACAGCCCTCGTACTTACACGAAAACACTTGAAATAAAATAAAAAACACCTTTACTCTCGTCGCAGTACACATCGAAGGTAACGGTTTTCCACATGCCGCTCTTGTACTTGGACGCAGGTTTCACATCGGCGTTTGATTGAATCGCTTACATGGCGAAGATCGACCGTATCTCTCAGCTTTTGACGTACTTCAGTAATTTTGTATTTCATTTGCTTCACAAATGTCCTGAGTGAGTTCTGAGTACACCTCGTGCTTTACTGCTCCCCCAAAGAAAAACTGATACGTCTTCCATTCTGCCAGTCACGGCTAACCCTTCACGAACTCGCTGTACTGCGTTCGGTTCACAATTACTACAGCGTTTCGTGGAACTACACGAGTTGGAAACCGCTCTCTGTATTCTAGTTTTTGCTAAATGACTGTTCATGTCAAAACGTTGTGAAAACAATAAAAAACTGCATAATTCAATCAATACCCGAGTTTACTCAATAGGTTTCATACAATCGGACAAGGTCTTCGAGCACATCCGCGAGGCAGCACGGGACCGGTTACAGGGTTCCCGGGTGTTCATCTATCCGCTCGAGTCTACTAGGGCTAACAATTTTAGCTCCTTTAGACTCCAAGTGCCTGCCAAGCACCAGCAGATGTTCCTGCGCTCCGACTTTTGGCCGGAGGGTGTGGTGTTCCGTGGCTTTAGGAAGCGAAACTGACATTTAAAACTCCCTAAATAGTTGTAATGTTTTGTTTTAATTTTTATATGTACTTTTTTTGCATTGTGAGTTGTTTATTTTTAAATTTTATAGCGCATTGGCTTTGCTGTAATGCTGTAAAATTGTTTTGATAATAAATAAATAAATAATAAATAAATATGCGGTCTCGATGCATTTTAGTTACGATCTGATAGAATTTGTGGATTGAAAAAGGATGAACTGAAGCAGTTTTCTTTATGGTCAGCATAAAGTAGTTATTGTTGTCCCGACTCATTCCCGACTGCTTGAAATGTCATTACATTAATGTCAATTACTTGTTGATTGATAAGATAAACATTATTCAAGCATTGATTGCATTGTAACGAAACTGATGGCTTGGCCTGTGCCAGTATCATGTTGTGATGTTCAGTGTTCAGTATCAGGACGGATGTTAAATTGATGAGAAACCGTCAAACCTATTGTTTTCATAAAGATTCGCAATGCAGTTAATAACTTTATAGTTAATAAAAATTGCAAAAAATAATGAAACGTTGGTAGCAAATCATACAAATAACTAAACTACGATTGCTGATTCGGCTTAATTGCATCATAGGTGCATGTTCCCCTCTTCAAACGACACATTAACGATAATGTGACAACCATAGTAAATTTGGGTTACATTGCTGCTCGACAGCATCTTTAAAAATTAATTACGTCGAGTTAGTTAGAGAAAGTTAAAAAAATATGATTGAATATCGTTTGTACCGCTAAAGCCTATGTCCAGTTTTAAGGTTTCGCCCGTATTACAAATCCACGCTGCATACAAAATAAACATTACAACGGAGTGGCAATAAATCGTGACATTCAGGTCGAGAGTCAACGTAGAACAGAACTCGCGCATGCGTGGCTACTGTTAGCTCCCGATTCCGATTCCCACTACAACGGAAGCCGGAAGCCAACAGATGAACTCAATGACAACTAATACTATTATTATTATATATATTTACAAATTAAGACTGTCGCCACAATTTCAAGTTGAGATGGTAATCAATTGCGCTAAAACCGTTTTACCAGTGTTACCAAAATGGTAACAAGGTAATCTTATGGCGTGACTCCATCCATTAGTCTGTCTGTCACAGCTGGTTATCTCAGGAACTATGTAAACAAGTACTAACGCTCGACTTGAAATTTGGATTTGTTTTAGGAAATACTTGCCCAACTATTTTGCAAATAGAAAATAATTAAAAATATATTTATTTTTATCGTAACTGGGCCTGAAAGGGATGTTCTTAATATTTTTTTTTAAAGTGGGATTACCATACCAGGTCAAGTGAGATATCATAAGAAAGAGTTTTATTTGCACATTCTAAAAGTCTCCTCTTTTTTATGCCAATAGTTTACGGCGTATAATGAAAAATAAAAAAATGTCGCCCTCCCCACCACCTCTCCCTCGCCCTCTCCGAACTTTACATAGAAAAAAAAACTGGATTTATTATTATATAGGTATGATACAAGTTTATTTTCGGGTGGTAGGACCTTGTGCAAGGTCCGTCCGGATCGCTACCACCATCTTACTCGTTAATCCTGCCGCTAAGCAGCAGTGCTTGCACTGTTGTGTTCCGGTGTGGAGAGTAAGACAGCCGGTGTAATTACGGGCACAAGAGGCATTTCATCTTAGCTCTCTAGGTTGCCAATGCATCTGCAAACACTCCGGGGTTGCGGGTGTCTATGGGTAGTGGTGATCACTTACCATCAGGTGACCCACTTGCTCGTTTGCCTTCCTCGTCGTATTAAAAACAAAAATATGTAAAGATTATTGGAAAAATAAAACAATGTCTATATAGCAGTTTTCCTAGGATCATCAACATTTAAGAGCTGGCTTTGACCGCCTGTCCTGTACTTAAATATTGTAATAATGGCACGTAAACCTCGGTGCGCGAGTGCGACTTTCCATCGCTTTCCCGAAATGGTTGTTCAAATAAGCACTGGTCAAGGTCATGATCAATTTACTTCTGCCTATCCACCCGAAATATTTTTTTTTTCTTCTAGCGCACATTACCTTCAATCTTCTTGTTTGACAATAATTTCAGACAAAATGCCGAAGAAATATAAGCAAGCTCAGAGCCGTAGAAGAAAAATTGTACATCACGAGCTTCGCCGTGACGTAAGTGAGACTATAAATCTAGTTGAAATCACTAAATTTAATTCCATTTGCTGTATTGACGCATTTGACTAAGACTTGGTAATTTCGTAACTTAGATGTGGATTTTAGTACCTGTAATGGCGTCCAAATGGCAGCACTAAAATATCTAAATTCGGCCTGAGTTTCCAGTATATTACCAAGTATACTAGGATAGTCTTGGGTACGATCACATTTCTAAGTAGACTGAACTAGTGAGAATGTTTTTCGTTTGTTCACGGTCTATTAACGAAACGATTTTTAAATAAAAGTCATAAGTTCGTTCCGATATGCTTAGGTATATTTAATTAAAATAGTTAAACGATAAACACTTAATAGTGCAATGAAAAAAGTGCAATAATTTCGACGCAATGGCCAACCGAGATTTCTTTTCTTTTTATGGCTGTTGGATTGTTCATTTTATTTCTTGATCTATTTCCATGTTTTTTTTTTTATATTTTTTCTTGTTATTTTTTATATTTTTCTTGATAACGCGTTTCATTTTTCAAAACATCATGACTTGAGCTAATGATGGATTCGTACGCTCAATGAATCTGTTTATTTTGGAATGCCACCCCAGTGTGTTTTTCGACCCCAAAAAGTGACCTTCTCTTTTTATTAATCAAATATATTGCTTGTATCATTACAAAGGCCAGACGAGATGTCCAGAGTGCCGATTTTTAATTTTTTTTTTCAAAAAGAATTTTTAAACTTTGTGTGACGTTCACGAAAGGAAAAGGAAAATTAATTCTTGTAGAAAAACTACAGCCAGTTCATCGTTTAACGTGGCATTGTTTTATGTGGCGATTGAACGCGCATATAAATCCGATTTCATTTGCTCTTAAATGTGAATAGACTAGTCGCAAAAAAAGATTTTTCCCTTTTTGGTTTTTATTTTTTATTTCCATTTTTAGGTCGAAGTAGAATCTCTGGATGTGTGGGATACATTCCTTATAATGGGTTGTATAACGCCAATTTTTATATATTCTAAATACGCGGATATTTAGAGAAAATTAGATTTAAAAAAATGTGTTATTGCTGCGACTTTACAATTCAAACATTTTGTAAAAAAAAAATAAAGTTAATGCTGATTGTCTTTTAATAAAAAAGAGTTCAGGACGATAATCTTTATTGACTGATTTAAAATCTTATATTATTTTGTAAGTTTTTATCTTTTTGGTTTTTCGTTTGTTTTTTTTTAGCAGATTGTTAATTTAATTCCAATGAAGGGTTATGTATGGCGTGGGAAGCGGTCCACCCTCGATATACTTAAGCTAAAACTCCACGTCAATACACTTTGTAGGAATGCTGTCGGTGCAAGCAGCGGAATCTCGGAATAAATTTTGGTGTAGAGACAGAGAGCTTCATTGCCGTAAAATGAACCGAAAAAAACCATGATTGATCTTTTACACCGTGCATTAGAATCGTCGGATCCAGCTATTTCAATGATTCGTATTCGTCGCCATCAAAGGTTTTCGTTGCGTCTTCCCCTGTCTTATGCTGCGCGAGATTTACTGCAACCCGTCGACCATAATGAACTGCAACCATCGTCGACAGACAATTCTACGAACGGATAGTGATAGTTGGGTCTGTGTGGCATGTGTTGATTCGTGTAGCAGTGGAGGCGGAGGTGTTGCATGGAAACATACATTTGCCGCACAGATATAACTATTTGTCATTAGTGGTCGCGGGTGAGCAAAGTAATTGTTTTTTAGTTCTAGATGTAGCAACTGCAATTCAAAACTTCAAACTTCTATTATCGAAGATGATGATTCTAGCGTATTTGGTATTAATCTAAAGGTATTAAATATTATTTTAGCCAACGAAGCTGATTTATTTGAAAATTAGATCGTAAACGGTGCGCTCACTGCTGATGCTGGAGCAGCTCGCAAGGCGTGTTTTTGTCATTTTCGCTTTAATCGCAACGATCGGTCCAGTAGCTAACTAGGAACTAGGAAGTAACTAGGAATTTAACTGGTTAAAATAAAAACTAGGTGATAAGAAACTTTTTAGTAATCAAAAAATAAAAATAAATGAACAACTAAAACCTTGACTTTTGAGTGACAACCCTAATAGCAAGAAAATTACCTTAAGACAAAAATCTGTATTTCTCCAAACATCTGCGTATTTAGAATATAAAAAAAATTGGCGTTATACAACCCATTATAAGGAATGTATCCCACACATCCAGAGATTCTACTTCGACCTAGAAATGGAAATAGGGGTTGCAATCTGGCGTCATTTTCAATCCGGCCGGATCCGGGTAGGTTTCGCATCGATTATATCAGGACAATCAGGTTGATATTCGCTTTTCGGTCCAAAATGTTATCTTAGTGATTTCGTCAAGTATAACAGTACTTATAAAAAAACATTATTAAGTATAAATTTTGTATAAACAATTTTTTTTGTATAATAATAATAATAATGTTGTGTTGATGACTCAGACGACTACGATTTAAATTTTTCAAATGTGTTGTATTAACGTAGTTTTTAAAATGTACCTACCTATCACTACGAGTATGTATGGGATTTCGGTCATACAATAAATGATTTTTAAATTTAATTTATGTAAGGTAAGAGTAGAAATATCTTGCTGTAACCCGAAAATGCTCTAGGAAACCTCTACTAACTTTTTAGTGATGACAATCTACCTTCACAGATTTTTGATGAAATGTATGAACCTACTACGGTCAGCGAGAAAATCGTCAGTTTCATTTGTTTGTTTGCCAGTCGATCGCATTTCTATCAAAGTAGTATTTTAGTAAATACTCTTTGAGACCAACTAAGGTTAGAGTACTAGAACCATGAACACCCACAAATAAAAAAAAACTAAACAATTAGCAAACAATTAAAATGTAATACCTAGTCTAGGTAACTAAGTAGTCGAATTTTAACGACTTAACAAAGTGAAAGTAACACAATTTTTTTACTTATTACTTTCACAGATAGATCAATTATTTTAGAAATGAAGTAAATTTATAAAATATAAGTTCATAGTATTCACAATAATTATTAAAACATTTGAGAATGCTAATTAATAAACAAGTTTCATATTTATGACAGACACAATCATCATTTGATGAATCTTTATAATTATTGGCATGAGCTTGTTATAATAATAACTCTTTAGTTTAATAAACTTATGATAAATAATTATTTCATATATTATACATAAAAAAATATCGTAGAAAACAAATAGTGTTCGTTTTATATGGTTGTGTCATCTGCCAGTCGACTTCTAATGGGTTTAGTACCTACGCGAGCAACAGCGATATTATTTTGTCAAAAAATCCTATCACCGGATCCGATCGCCGAATCCGGTATATAGTTACCGGATCCGGTAAGCGTTAAATGATGCCGGATCCGCCGAATTACCGTATCCGGTTTTCCGGATTGCAATCCCTAAATAGAAATAAAAAATAAAAACCAAAAAGGGGAAATTCTTTTTTTGCGACCAGTCTATTCACATTTAAGATCAAATGAAATCGGATTTATATGCGCGTTCAATCGCCAACAAACAATGCCACGTTAAACGATGAACTGGCTGTAGTTTTTCTACAAGAATTAATTTTCCTTTTCCTTTCGTGAAGGTCACACAAAGTTAAAAAAAACTTTTTGAAAAAAATATTGAAAATCGGCACTCTGGACATCTCGTCTGGCCTTTGTAATGATACAAGCAATAGATTTGATTAATAAAAAAGGAATGTCACTTTTTGGGGTCGAAAAACACACTGTGCACCCCTCCAAGTGGTTTTGTTGTTCTTATGTCTTCATTACTGCAGCAGCTAAGTTTGATAAAATCTTTTGTTCAAACCATTGCTTTTTAAAATATTTGTTAAATTTTTGTACATCTACGACAACTGGGATTTTATTCATTATAATAGTTACTTGTATCCTTTATTTATAAACTATTGTGGCATGCGTGCTAACCCTGCACAACGGGCTCAGAGTCTTTTTTGACACTTGATTTTTAGTTCAGATTCTTTGTCTTTCGATATAATGCCCTGTTGAAATTGAAATAGCACGACTTTCATTTTGATCAATGGAAAAACATCACTAATTCCTTGCATTGCTGCTTTCTCAAAAGCCAGAGTAACCTTATGAGGTTTAAATGATAGAATCAGTGATTTAATTTAATTTATCGGAATACTATTTGGTAAGTTTCTTTTTTATTTTCAAGGAGACAAACATTAAAGGGGTTAATGATTGAGTATTTTTATTATATAACCGTGTATAAATAACTAAATAAATGTCATGGGACAAATTGACACCAGTTGACCTAGTCCCAAACTAGGCAAAGTCTGTACTATGGGTACTAGACAACGGATAAACATACTTATATAAAGAAATACATACTTATATACATATTAAACATCCAAGACCCGAGAACAAACATTCGTATTCATTATACACACATCTGCCCCGATCTGTATCCAATGCTTGAAATATCGTGAGAAAGACTTAAAAGTTCCGTGAAAGTAAACGTGTTTACAATCTGTGATAAATTTATCTTGCATTTTGGTGCAAAACACTATAATTCGATTGCCCTCATCAATAAAATGAGCTAAGAGTAAGTTTTTAAATTATTAGGGAACAACTACTTCGCTGGGTAACGTAAATCTCTGTTTCGTAACACCTAATACTTCGTTTTGTTCATCGTATAGTTCAGTTATAATATTATTAAAACTTGGCAGTTGGTTAATGAAACAACCTCCATCATTTTCCATATCAGTCATCATAATATTGTTTTTTTATTGAGAACAAAATTTTACTCACTTTTTGTTTTAAAGTATGTCCCCTTTTGCAGTGTATCTCGTGCAGGTTTTGCTGTATAATTTCATTCTTAGCATTAATAGTAAAACTTCCTTTGCATCCCAAATGTTCCGTTTCGTAATAAAAAAAAGACTTTCCGGATAGGTAATTTTTTTTCTTCTATCTGGTATGTACTTACGCCCCTGAAATAGAGCTGCCACCCCTCCTATTTTTCCCTTCTCATTGGACAGCCGAGTTAACTGGAATGAATTATTTTTCCTACTAGATTACCAGTTATCAAACTTGGTTATCTACGACGAACAAGGGCTCTTTTTGTTGTTATAAATTCAATTTGTGTTTTATCCATTCATCATCATTATTGTTATTATTATTATTCCCGTATATTTATTACAATCTTAGGCTAGGTTTTCACAACATTCATATAAAAAGTAATAAACAATTTTAATACAAAATATAAAAATATTATAAAAACCTAACCTAGGGTGTCACCGGCAGCGAGGCGGGGCCTAAGCTACCGGTGGTCAGGGCGACAGAGAGAGGAACCTCCTGACTATCCGAGTCGTGTCCAGGAGTACCGCCTTCTGTATCTGACCCTTGACCCAACCATCTAGCGAGAGCCTTTTAAGGTGATGGTCAAGGCTCTTCGCTATTAGACCGTTCGCCGAAACGACTATCGGGACAGTGATCGTCGAATCAACAGGCCACATGGCGGTAACCTCGTGAGCCAAGTCAAGGTACTTGCTGACTTTGTCCTTCTCGGCCTTCACGAGGTTCACGTCATGGGGGATCGTGATGTCGACGAGCACTGCCTGGCGCTTCGATCGATCTATCAGCACGATATCAGGTTTATTGGCGACAATAGTCCTGTCCGTGATGATAGATCGATCCCAGTAGAGCGTGACACGACCATTTTCAAGAACTGCAGGTGTGTACTTATAGTACGGCACTTCGAAGTCCACAAGACCGAATGAAAGAGCAAGTTGCTGGTGAATAATCCTGGCTACAAGGTTATGTCTGTGCAAGTACTCGCCGTTAGCAAGACTAGAACAACCAGAGATAATATGCCTGAGTGACTCCCCGGGACGGCGGCATGCCCGACAGATGTCGACCGTACCGTCCTTCAGGATATACCTGCGGTAGTTATTAGTCATGATAACTTCGTCCGCAATTGCACAGGCAAAACCTTCGGTTTCCCCGAAGAGGTCCCCGAAGCGTAGCCAGTTCACCGACGCGAGGAGGTCTACATCGGGCCCCATGAGGGCCTTATAGAACCGCCCGTGTAGCTCCTTACTTTCCCATTCAGTCTTGCGGTCCTCGGTGCTCCATACCTTAGGTCTGCGCCAGTTCTCTTTTGCCAAGGCGAGAGGAGTGAAGGATTTGTCCACCGTCACTACATCGCGATGCATCCCACACTCGTTGTTCAGGAAAAATTCCCTAAGACTGCACACCTCACGGTTGTGGAGGTCCTGGGCATTTAAAAAACCACGACCTCCACATTTCCGTGGAATGTACAGTCTCATAACAGACGAGCGCGGGTGTAGCATGCGATGCGCAGTGAGCAATGAACGAACCCTTCGATCCAGGGCATTCAGCTCAGTCTGATTCCATCTTAGTATGCCAAAGGAGTATATGAGCAGGGGCATCACCCAGGCGTTGAAGGCGCGCACCTTGTTGCCACCCGACAAAAGACTATTGAGTACTTTTGCTAGGCGGCCAAAGAATCGCTCCCTCACCGTCTGTTTGATATCCCTACCTTCAATACCCAAGGACTGTGACATACCAAGATATTTATAGGTTTCAGTTTCGGAGATAGATCTGAGGGACATTGTCTCAGAAAGTTGTAAATTCAGTGAATTTACAACTTTTCCCCGCTGTACATGTATGACTGCACACTTGTCTACACCAAATTCCATTTTGATGGCATTACTGAAGACTTCTGTTGTTTTCAGTAACTCCAACAAGTTCTGGTTGTTTGGTGCAAATAGCTTGAGGTCATCCATATAAAGCAGATGAGAGATGACCTCACCCCCTCTCCGGAGCCGGCAACCTAGTCCTGAATCCGTCAGCAGAGTACTGAGCGGATTCAGTGCTAGGCAGAACCATAATGAACTTAGACTGTCACCCTGGAAGATCCCTCGTTCAATCCTTATGGAGTCCTGCGGACCAGAGGGGCCATCGCTACCTCCCGGTTGACGAAGGACTGTGGTCCACTGCCCCATGCACGTGCTTAAGAAGGATCTTAAAGTTGCATCAACTTTATACAGCTCTAAGATCCTCCTCAGCCTTGAATGAGGCACCGAATCATAGGCCTTCTTGTAGTCAATCCAGGCAGCAGAGAGGGTCCCTCTATTCTGCCGGATTCGTTGGCAAATGGTCATGTCTATGAGGAGGAGCTCTTTAGTACCACGGGACCCAACCCTGCATCCATTTTGAGCGGGGGCCAAGATGTTGTTTGCAACGATGTGCGCGTTAATTTTTGCTCTCAAAATGGATGTAAGGAGTTTGTACAGTGTAGGCAAACACGTGATGGGTCTGTAGTTTTTCGCTTCCGTGATACTACCGGACTTATAGAGCAGGAAAGTGATACCAGTTGTTAAAAGAAGTGGCAGGGAACCGAGCTCGAGGGCTTGCTGGAACTGCGTTGCCAAACGTTTGTGTGAACATCGAAACCACTTCAGCCAGAAGTTGTGCAATCCATCCGGACCAGGACTTTTCCAGTTCTGGGCCGTCCGGATAGCACAACTAACGTCCTCGGGGCTGATGGTAATAGCACCCATAGGTTCGATAGACTCGCACTCACGTTCAACAACGCTCATCCATTCGCCCTCGTTGTGTTCGACGGGAGCCGACCAGATACTACGCCAGAAGTTAATCAAAGCAGTAGCATACGGCAGTTGTCCGTCAGATACACATTGGTCGGTTCCCTCCCACTTCCGATATACCTTCCTTTGGTCACTCTGGAAAAGGCGATTCTGCTGGAATCGGTCCACACGCTCTCTGTAGCGACGAATACGGCTTGCCCACGCATAGACTTTCTGCTTCAGAAAGTCAATGCGCTCCGTGACACAGGTCATATAATCACAGGGCCTGATACCAGTCCCCGCGAAGTCCTGGTTCAGAAAGCGCATGACTCGGGGGCGGCTATTGCCCCCCCTGAAGCAGATCAGCTTTGCAATGAGGGTCCGAAACGAACTGATACGCCGCTCAATCCGCACTTGCCATGTAGGGACACCACCAGCGGTCCTAGGTGCACGATCAGCGTCCGGAAACTTGATACGAGCAACACGGCACGCTGCGATGGCCCCACAGTACATGATTGAGTGTGTATCAGTTAAATCTTCGCTAGCCCGTATGTACGGGTCTAGCAAAGCGTCAAGGGCTCCCATTAGCGCTAGATTACGTCTATTCGTGGGCAAGCGCGGTAATCGTGGCCTAGAATCGCGTGTGAAGCGATACTGCGTTATCGCCTCCTCCAAAGCCCTCCTCAGTTGCTCATTGGTCTGGGTACTAACTGTATGATCCGTACAGCCGTCCTCGTCGGCACGGGGACCGACCCGCGCCACCCCCGATGCCAGGTCGAGTGCGGGCACCGGGGCCGGTGATGTGGCGGGAGGGTCCCGCGCCGAGGTGGAAGCCGCACGGGCAGAGAGCACTTCCAGTCGCAGTCTATCAAGTGTTAAGTCATCCAGCATGTTGTTGCGCCGGATGACCCGCACTTGATCCGATAGCCGCTGCGCAGTCACGGTGATGGTCGGTTCAAGAGCCTGAAACAGAGGAAGCATCCGGGCACAGTACCCGGATAGATTAGTTCCTCCCTCTGTCGCCCCAAAGTACGCTCGCATGCAGTTCTCGTTAATTGTTCGAGTCCATCGCATGCGTCGCACTGCACCACCGGCAGCGGGAGCCGTGGGCGGGGCAGGATGCCTCGCTGGCCCCAAGCGTGCCGGCAGCGGTCGCCTTCCGCGCCGCGTTGGTTGTCTAGTCGGTGGCGGCGCCGGCAACGGCCCGCGTTCGTCACTCGATGAGCCGCTGGTGTCCGCGGCAGTCGCAAATTCGCCGCCTGACGATGTCGATGACGAGGACGAGACGGGCGTAGATGGTGGGCGTGCGCTTGCAGTGTCAGGGTCCGCTTGTTGCTGTAATCTTCGTCTTTGCCGTGTGATCATTCTCTTCAATTTATTTTATTTTGTACTTCATTAGGATGATTTTGAAGTAAAAATAATGTAAAAAGTAGATTAAAATACATTATAACAAAATAAAATTGATAGGAAAAATTACTGACACATGTGACGTTGACAGCGGACATTATTATTATTATTATTAACACTGCTTGAGAGGCCATAGGTCAAACCACTAGGCTATCACGGCTATTGAATATTATATTATGAATATTGTAATTTACACCGTATCAATTAAGTAAATGTTATTTAAATTGCCTCGTTGCACTTCCGCATTAACTATCAGCACTTCACGTCTATCATTGTTGATAGTGACAGTATGTCATTTTATTAAAAAATCATTTCGTGATGTGTTAGTAGACAGTAAATTACCTACTTACTTCTTTCTTATACATTTAATGAGTTTGTGTTTGATTTTGATTTGAGAGTTTCTTAAGACGAAATAATATTCCTTGAACGAAGCGAGTTTCGGGATACGAAGTAGGTATTATTCTTTTATTGAAATCAATTTCGAAAGAATGAATACTGTTCTTATTTAGAAACTGGTTTCGAACCTTGGTTTCGAAGGCGGCCCAAGGGTGTATTGTAATATAGTATGTTACAAAACGATATTGCCCGGATTTCCCAGGCCAGGCCGAAGATGGCTACCAAAGTGTTTTAGTGGGCAAAAACTCGACATAATCTGATGCCGTAAAGGTTTCCCCCTCGAATTAGGCAGAAAGAGAAAGGCAATTAATTTTAGTTTTTTTTTTTATGTATTACGCTTTATGAACTAAAAAACAATTGCTTTGCTCACCCGCGACCACAACCGCGGGCGGGGGTGGGCGGGGGTGCGGTGTGGTCGCGGGTGAGCAATTGTTTTTTAGTTCATAAATATGGACCTCCGCAAAGTAACGCCTGATTCAATAAAGTATTACGCTTTATTGAAGTTTTAATATAGTACCGGTTCAAAATTATTAAAATTGAAGACATGTCTACAAAAACAACATAACTAACATTTTTGGCGGATTTGAGTTATTGATATCATAGCGTTCGTCTAAGCAGGATCTACAAGTAGAGCAAAATGACCCCATTGTCTAAAATCAGTCCTAAAAAATATACCCATTTTACAAAAACTACATATCTACATTATTTTTTACAAAAAGAACATAACTAACAAAATTTACAAACAGCATAAGCGACGAACCTATTTTTAATTTTTTTTTCAAAAATACTGGTCTTTAAAATGTGTTATCGTATATTCCTGAACTATTGGCCACTGACTAAAATCACCTATAACATATTTATCTCTACTATTTAATATAAATAAGAAGACATTTAGTTTTTTTCGTTTCCTGTTAAATCTTGTCTAGTGTAGTTATGTTGTTTTTGTAAACATGTCTTCAAATGTGTGCATATATAAGTACAATCTAAGTCTAAATAAAAAGACCAGTTTTAATTTCTAGTTTCACTTGCATGTATTTCACAAAATATTTGTATGCCAATATTAAATATCTGTGTCGTTGATTTTGTCTTGATGGATTTTTGTCACTTAATCTATACATATAATAAAATCGTAGACCCGGCGCGTCTGTACATTGAAGATATTTACAAAAAAAATAAAAATAATTAATAGAACACAACTGATTTTTTTGAATTTTTTGTCTGTTTGTCTGTTTATCTGTTTGTATGTTTGTTTGTGGAGGCATCACGCAAAAACCACTGAACAGATTTGAATTAAATTTGACATGGTAATAGTTTACAACCTGGAATAATATATAGGATACTTACTTTTTATCCCGTTTCATTTCATGTTTTTTACCTAAATTATTGTTTAAATTTACTTAAGTACATATTTTTTATAATTGAAACTGACCATAGACATCACAGCTGATTCAGCTGTCATCGCTGTCACACCATTGCTTTTTTTTTCATTAGACCAAGCTCACATTATCAGCACACTACTTTACTAATTTTTTAAAAAGTACTATAGACCATGGAAACATTAAGTGACAAGTCTCATTCAGCCAAATCGGTGGCTATATGCAGGCGTTCTATTCGAAATCTAACATTTTTATCAATGTCTTAAATAGCTTGGTAGTATTAAAAAGAAAAAAACATACTTTTTTAATAAAAAAAAACGGCGGAAATATGTAAATACTGTAAATAACAATAACGCACTAAGTTTCGATTTATTTAAAGTTATGTGCCTAAATGATATTAATTTAATAGCTTTTAGTAACAAAATAGTGATCATTTGTTGTATTCCACCATGATGAAAATAAGAGGAGCACTAACTGTTAACTAAAGCAAACTTAGTATAAATTTCAATGGAAAAATTTTAGTCGTTGTGAAACTATTATAAAATAGGGGTAAGGAAATTAATGAATTTAGTTAGTTATTGAGTATTTAATTAAGTAAAATATATTAATAATGACTCGGTTGTAATATGTTGCAATAAATTGCAATTGCTGGACTCTTACTTTGATTGTTTGATTAGGTAGCTACTTTGATTGAAAATTTCTTTTCTTGTGATTTTACGTATTCGGTTCATTTTCTATACTCAAATGGTAACCATTTGAGTATAGAAAATGAACCGGACTTTTTGAGAGTTGTGGTAGGCAAATCGTATTTCAAGTTTTTCAAGAGAGTATGGAATATCGAGAAAGTTTATTCTTTCAGATTTGGAAGATAGTTAAATAGTCTCACTAGAAAGAAAGTTGGTACCTACGTACATTTAATAAAATATTAAACACAATAATTATATAGGAATTAAGATCCCTTAACAATAAAGGAAATTTACTACTGGTCCTAGAGACTTGAAATTTGGCATAAATGTACCTAGAGTATCATAGAGGTGCACTAAGGAAGGATTTTGAGTATAGAAATATTCATTTGAGTATAGAAAATGAACCGGACTTTTTGAGAGTTGTGGTAGGCAAATCGTATTTCAAGTTTTTCAAGAGAGTATGGAATATCGAGAAAGTTTATTCTTTCAGATTTGGAAGATAGTTAAATAGTCTCACTAGAAAGAAAATTGGTACCTACGTACATTTAATACAATATTAAACACAATAATTATATAGGAATTATGATCCCTTAACAATAAAGGAAATTTACTACTGGTCCTAGAGACTTTAAATTTGGCATAAATGTACCTAGAGTATCATAGAGGTGTACTAAGGAAGGATTTTTCGAAATTCCCACGGGATAGAGAATAAATGGGATTTATATTTTCGAATCAAAGTGACTCTATCTCCGTAACTATAATTATCAGATATTTAAATTTTGGCATGCAAGTAGGTAACAATAACAGCTAAAACAGTCTTCATGATTTTCCGAAATTTCCACGGGATAAAGACCTAATAGTATTATTTTCATTATAACTGACTAGCGGATATAGAGACTTGAAAGTTTACAGATATATTTCTTAAGGATCTTAGAGGTGTACTAAGACGAGATTTTTCGAAATTCCCACGGGATAGGGAAATACCTAAACTTTGTTTCTTTCTTTTTTTGTAGGGGGTAATATCTGAAACTTATGCATTTTCCCGAGGAAAAATAGGTAGCCAATATCAGTCAAGAACTGGTAGCTTTCTATAAGTGAAAGTTTTTTTGTTAAGTCAATCTAAAGAGTTAAAATGCAAAATTCAAGGCGGGATAGAAATAAGTGAATTCAATTTCGGGACTGATTTAAAAAAAAAAACACTAATAGGAAGCTATAACACTGTCTCTGATTGACATTTTGACTGAATTTTTAAAATACGTAGGTCTATCCCGCGGGAACTTTAATACTTACACTTTTTCAAGATAAAGTAGGCTAATGTCAAGCAGAAACAGTATAGCTTTCTATTAGTGAAAGATTTTTTAATGGGTCTAAATGTATAATTTGCTTATTTCTATCCTCCGGGATTTTTGCAAAAATAGGTAGTCATGACAGACAAGAACTGTATGTAGCATGTTAATGGTGTAAGTGTTTCAGCATTTAATTAAGTAAGTAGTAATTAAGTAGGTAGGTAGTTCCATTGGATTCACAGACAAAAAAACAGCAACATCAACATCTTCCGTTAAAAACCAGTATTTGTATTGGGTACTTACGTTATTGTCTACGCGTACGAAGTCGCGGGCAAAAGCTAGTCCTAACTAATATTCATATTGAGGAATAACATAGGCTACTTTTTATTCGGGAAAATTTTATAGTTCCCGCGGAATAGCGATAACCGAAATCTATGCGGACGAAGTCGCGGGCAACAGCTAGTACATAATAATCTTTAAAATGCGTAAGTAATATAACAGGTTCTTAATCACAGGCCATATGAATAAATAAGTTTTCGTTATATAACAAAATAGGTTAATTAAATAAAAACCAACCAAGTACGTATCTGGCGGGCCAAAAGCTTTTTGGATACGGAAACCTAAACATGAATTACTTATAAGACATTGCACAGCATTAGAGACACCACAATCATCATCATCTCCAACGAAAACCTGAGTGGGTCTGCGATGTCCTGTGCATGGTGGCTGCTGTTAAAATCTGACCGGTTGTTGGGGGACTCCAGGACAGCTGTCCACTCTTCTCCCGCTGTGCAATGTTGACGACAAACACGCGTCCCGCTTGATTTCAGGAAATGTAACTTGCACGAAAAGTTGATCTTCAATATAATAATATTAGGAATTCCCCCCCAAAGTCCTTTCTGGCATCCTGGAAATATACATATGCCTTCAATTTCAGGCGTCCGCTGTATTGTTGGTACGTTATTATTTACTGGAATGATCCAAGACATTTTGCTCGTTGTACTTGGTCTGGCCAAAAAATCTGTCCTTAACTTTTGAATTAAACAATTCGAAAATAATTGAAATTTGATGGCTTATTGTTTCTGTATGACATAAATAGGTTTCGGTCGTCTAAAAAGATGTATTTTAACTTTAAATATCCACTACCGGTTCGTTACAACCAAGTGTCATAATATCCTATTACGTATTTTGACTCAATCTCAATTTGTCTTAGTTCCAAATTGTCATAAATCGCAAATAGATATATTTTCAATATAATAAAATCTCATAATAACGTTCACACATTAAATCCGATACCCAAAATGTATAGTTGGTAAAAAGAACAAATCCTTCAAATACCGAATTATCACTGAAACTGAATGTGAAAATGCGTACCTAAATTTCACAATTACCATAACTCAAGAATACCTTTATTTCATAATTACCATAACTCACAAATACCTTTGGTTGTATGGTCCAAAGATCAAAATGTCTCTGTCTCATAATGCCTAAAATTTTGACTGGGTACATCGAATATGAGCAGTTTTTTTTTTCATGAAAAAAACTAGTGACTAGCACAGCATGGTTTCTGTACTACCGAACAAAATCCGGTAGCAAATATCCAAGCTGAAGATATAAACTGGGGTGTGAAAGAAAGTCGAGTCGAGGTTATAGCTCTGTACAAGTGCAACAAAAAGCCGGTCGGGATATTATGTCCTCTATCGATGACAAACGTAGAAGTGGCCGCCCGCGGGATTGCAGGAGTCCAGCAGTGATTAAAGCTGTTGCTGAGCGAATTCGAAGGAATCCTCTCCGTAAGCAGAAAATCTTGTCTAGGGAGATGAAGATTTCACCTAGGACCATGTCTCGCATTATCAAACAAGACTTGAAGCTTACCGCTTACCGACGAAGTACAGGACATCGCTTAACAGCAGCTTTACGTAAAATAAGAGCGACCAGAGCGAAACAACTGTTTCCGAGGCACGCTAAGGGCGGGTACCGAAGAATCCTGTTTACTAATAAGAAAATTTTCACCGTAGAATAGAAATACTACCTCAAAATGACAGGGTCTACGCTCGCAGCTCTCAGGAAGCTTCGCAGAAGGTTGCTAAGGTGGAAAGAGGCCATCATCCGGCTTATGTCATGGTTTGGTGAGGCGTGTCATACGAGGGAGTTACCGAGCTTCATTTTTGCCAACAAGGTGTAACAACTAGGGCCGCAAATTACCAGAGTGACATTTTGGGGACTGTAGTAAATACACTCACTCACAACGTTGTTTTCCAATGAACATTGGGTATTTCAACAAGACTCCGCTCCAGCACACAAAACCACTCAACAGTGGCTAAAGGACAATTTACCGGAGTTAACTGCGTGCGAAGATTGGCCCTCTGGAAGTCCCGACCTTCAACCCCTTGGACTACCGACTCTGGACAGTTTTAGAGGAGACGGCGTGCTCGAAACCTCACCGTAATATCGAGTCGTCAAAACGTGATTTGGTGGCAGCAGCAGCTTCGGTACCTCTAGAAACGGTGCGTGCGGCGATAGACGAGTGACCAGATCGATTGAAGATGTGTGTGAAAGCAAAAGGTGCCCACTTTGAATAAATTGCGTGTTTATCTTATAAATAAGGAAATATAAAATAACGTAAAATGTATTTTATGCATTTTTTTTTTCGTTTTACTTGTAGATAGTAAAATTTTAAGAGGGACGTTATTTATGACAAGACTTAGTAGCAGTCACAAAGCAGTAATTTGCTGCAACGCAATCAGTTATACTTTATTAAATACTGTCGTAACAATGACAGTGCCAAAGTATTATTTTTAGTCATTAACAACCAGCCAATTATCAAATAGCGGCCAAGATGCGATGTAACAAGATGAAAAATTACGAAGTTGCCGGTGTCTATGGGCAGCGGTGATCACTTACCATCAGGTGATTCACTTGCTCGTTTGGCTGCCTTGTCGTATAAAAAAATCAAAGGTTTCGAAGGCGGCCGAAGGGGGAATTCAAGGTTTTGGGTTCGATCCCCGGGGTTGGCTGTTTCAGTGAGTATTATTCCGTTACTAGGACATCAACCATGAAAATAAAATTTATATTTTCCAGGATTTTTTGCAGACAATGACAAAAATATTTTGCTACTCCCGGTGGTTTGGTGTAGCAGGTTCCGGAAATATCGCCTGGAAGATATTCGGGGTGTTCATATTACTACTTCTTGGAATCATAGAAGGTGTAGCTATCTGGCGGGTTATTAAAGCGCTGGCTGGATGGGCAGTTGATATTGTTGGTCACCGTAAGTACTTAAACTTGCTTGACATTTATGCCATCATTATTATTATTATCTTGATTATGATTCTATACAGCTCCCTTATATCTGTCATTCTTGTGCGATAGTCTTAGCAATTCGTACTTTAAGGACCAAAATTGTACTTCATCTGTTCCTGTCTGGCTAGCATGGCTGGCCGCGACTTTGTTTGTCGCGCGACATTATATTACCCGTCCCGTTGCAATCTTAGTGACAGAAAAAGACCGGCAGTTGTTCTCGCGCGAGATAGAAGTCGCACTGTGAGTTGAGTCGTGCTAGACCTACTGTGTGTGCACATAATTGTGTGTCCTATGGATTGCTTAATGGACTGAAGGTCATTTAGAACATAAACTTTCTTGTATCAAAACATTAAAAAAAAACAATATTTGAAAATAACACTTGTCATAATGGCTCTTCTTAAAAAAAAATACAGTAAACATTTGGTGAAAGGGCCGCTTTTCTATGCAAACACTGCTACGCTTTCTCAAAATGAAAAAAAAAAAATTAATCGGATTGTATGAGTAAATGTCAGGTGCATTTGCTGGAATTCCCACTTGATGTCTTCTCAGTATAATTTAGGACACCTTGAAACATCTGTTTTAATGATAAACCTGGCTATGAATTAAATTATTGTATAATATATATATGTATTCCGATAAAATATATACTTAAAATCAATACATTATTGTACTTATATGTTAACTAGGTATGAATAATACAATACATCTGCTCCACATTAAAAGAAAAATAAATCATGGAATTACCTAAAATAAGGATTACCTTAAAACAATTGCCTTCCTTGTCGTACGAAAAAAAAATCAGCACTCTACGCGTTCTGCAGTTACTGTGCGGGTTCCACTTATTCGTATTTTAAACTGACCTCTGTATCAAGAAGCATCGTGATAAACAGATGTAGGAAATTGTGTCGCGTTAACCGAGGATGACGATAATTTCCTTAACTTTTTGTGCCAGAAAAAATAAACAAGTTACTGGCAACAGTATGCCAGTACCTACCAAATATTGCCGGTAAGGGTTCAAGGGATAATATAATAAGACAAGGGATACATTTCTGGAAAATTCAATTTTGCGAACTTCAGAAATTGTGGTACACTTTTAACTGGAGGAATATTGTCATCTCATCATCGAGCTCCCTGTTAACATTTTTGATTCTAAACAATTAACTACCACCATAAATGCAAGCCTTTTTAATGGTTTTAAGCGATACATACATCTTTACAATCTCACCGTAATAAAGACATCTGTCAAAATAATTTAGTTTTAATTCTTTGGGAGAGCTACTAATTATAACAAATAAAGAGTTTTGAGAGAAGAGTCTAAATAGCAAGTGCAATAAAAGTACCTATAATCGTCCCACGATAACTCTGCATAAGATATTAATTGGCAACCCAGAAAAATCACGCTGTGGTAATACTTTTTTCATGTCACTCAGACATTTCTTTAATTATAAATAATAATGATAGTAGTAATCAAAAGGTACTGTTTTTTTTTATATGGCTCTGCAATAAATTAAGCACTGGCGAAATTGTCCTCCAATGGTGGAGGACAATTTTGCCAGTGCTTAGTAGGTTTTGCCGTTGTACGGTAAAAAAATCTAGAAAACGAAATATGAGAGGTATTTTAATGGTGGATGGTGGATGAACGATGACCTGTTTATGTTTAGTCTAATCAAAAGTTCAAAACGTGTTGTTTGACTATAAATCAGTGTTGCCATAAATACACGTTAGATTTCTACTGTTGTCAGTGTCAGTTCGTTGCAGAGTTATTGTGGGTTGGCTCTACTTACAAAAACATTTTTGTTCTTATCTGTTTTCTATAGTCGAGTCCACTTTTGGCACTCGTGGATGTTAGCCCTGGACAGTGCTTTTTTTTTTCTTTGTTTTATTTGCCGCTCTTTCTCGTTAGTGACAGATTTAATTTCAACTTGCCCCTTCAGAGCACGAATGTTCTAAATTGTTTAGACGACGATAGGACGAGTCAATTATTGCGTTATGATACAAACAAGAAAGTTGTATGATCGAAATGGGCCTTCAGGTATTGCTTGAAATTGTATTGAAACTGGGGATTGAAACTGTAATTACCAAAGCTAATTACCAAAGGAAAGTAAAAAAGTAGGGCTGTAAATCAAATTGGAGTATTTACAACTGAAATATCTGAATTCCAATATTACTTTCGGTAAAATTAAACGACTCAATTGTGGCGACTAAAACTCAAATATCTCAGTTCCGATATTACTTTACTTAGGGCAAAGTTAATCCACCCAAATTCAGACACGTTCTTTTGAATTAATTCTACAAAACTAAACAAAAAAAAGTTATTCTGCCACAAATGCCAAGTCCATACCACGTTACACAATTCCATTTATATTATTTCATCCCATCTGTTCTAGGAAGCGTTACCGCTCGGCTGGCTGGAACGATGTTTTATGCATCGTCTATCTTCACTCTAATACTTTCTTGGAAATTGTCATCTTCGTGGGAAGAATTAGCTATTTTCTGGGCCTCAGTTGATCAAAATATGGCTATCAATGTGCCGCCCGACAAGAACTTAAAGAGTCGTTTGATTTCAGTCACTTCCGTTATGATGGCTTGTGTTATATGTAAGTTTTATTTTAATAACTTTATCAGCTTTCAGAGTTTCGGACATAACAACAAAAAACCGGAATCTTTATAAGATAATTTTTGTGTACTAAGTCTGTCACGAAAGTTTTTTATTTTTTTTCAAAATTACGAACATTTTTATTTCATTTTTACTGAAACTGTTTGAAAAAACCGGACAAGTGCGAGTTGGACTCTCGCACGAGGGTTCCGTAGAAAGATTTTAACGCTTTTCCCCAGTGTTTTAAGTTGTCCGGTGTTAGCAGAGCCCTGCTCCTAAGCAAAATGTACGCAGTTTGGGGTCATCTTATATTGGTTTGTGAAATCTACAGACAGACATAAACATTTAAAGTTTTGAGAATTTTCTGAGTGATTGTGCTATAAGAGCTACCTTCGTACCAAGTTTCAAGTTTCTAGGACAACTGGAAATATCCTTTTGGTTTTCAGGGTACAGCAATTTGTATGGAAACAACCTTTTTTATCACTGTATCTTTTGATTGCGTTGACTTAGAAGTTCTATTTTTTCACAGCTTCAAGGAACTGCAGACTTGAGTATTTGATATTAATTTCAGCATGCTACCTCCACGCGTTCCAGAGAAAAAGGTCTTGACAGACAGACAGACAGACCTTTCTATGGGGAACTTTAACTGATTCCGACAGAGTGTTTAAGATCCAGAAGCGAGCTCTGCGCACATTGGCGGGCGTCAAACCTAGGGACTCTTGTAGGGAGCTAATATATTTTTTTAATGTTGTCTATGATATAATAATGGTTGTTAAATAAACTAAAACGTTAAATAAACACCATAACAATAAATAATAACATAGAAGAACGGAAACTCCCGCTCCGGACGGGCTCAAGGTCACGATACTAGAGTACTCGTTAAACGAGCTAGTCAGTTAGGCTGTCACGGCCGGCGTCGCCGCACGCGCGTTTAGTTGTAATAGTTTTACGTGAGCCTGTATGTATTTTATTTTATATTTGTAGGAAAGTAATATTTATTTAAATCATCTTAAATGGCTTCATTTGGTATGGTACTAATAACAATCTTTTATATTGTAAAACTAGAATAAAATAATGATTTCAAAGTAAAGAAAAACTTATATCTTAGCGATATTATCTTTAGACGTAAGTACCTATGACCTTATTCATAAACGTCGCTGAAGCCTTCATTAGCTAAAATAGGTTTTGTCTTCTTCTTACTAACGGAAATGTCAATGTGACAATAAAGGACAAACAAACTAACGGCATTTTAGTTAAAATAGGTTTATGAATAACAGGGCTAATATTTAACAGCACGTAACCCTGGGAACACGCCTGGACGACAGAGGGGTGTAACGACGTGAAGGGGGAAGTAGGTATATAAATGGCGGCGTTTTGGACTCGGTCAAAAGAGACTCCGTTCTACTATGTTATTATTTACTCTTATGGTTACACGTCGGAACATAGATTCCATACGCGTCAATATCTCGGGTAGAACAACCCGCCAGACTGGACGTTTGCAAGCGGTGGCACGGCGGTTGGCGCTGCTTGACAAGAACCCGCGCCTCATAGGCCCTGGGTTTTACGATTGACTACACGCTGACTTAAAAATATTATGAATAAATTGTAATACTCGGGAAAACAGTATAATGACGCTAAATTTAAGAATTGACTTAGGTATGATTATTATTTTCATGTTCTGTACCAATTTATGTATTATTGTTTTTGCTTTTGTTTTTATGGCATTTTCACTTTCTGATTTGCGATTCTGTAAATTGACTTTCTTGAATTACTTCTAATTGGTATTTACTGTACTGCTTTGACATTTTATTTTACTGTACCTTGTATTAACTTTTATTTTTCTTAACGATCTATTGATGAATTCCTTTATTTTTGACATTTAAAATATAATGCAATTTTCAATAAGAAATAAGGGAATCTAATCTAATCATGTCAAGTCACTCGAAATAAAAACTGAATACCTAACACGTCTTATTTTGTCTAAAATAAGTTATACTGTGTTCAGTAACATGTAAATAAAAAAAACCACATGTTTGGGCTCATATTATAATTAATCTCAGTACTTGTCTTCGCTTCTGGCTTCTGGCTACACACCTACATGTTGGTAAGGTACTTGATGATATTGATATTGATGACAACTGATGTCGAATTTAGGACTTCCATCAATATGCCCATTTGTTTAGAGGGAGACTTAAACGTCGTCGATGACGGACAAATTCTAGAGCAAGAGCCAGGAAAAGGAACATGGAATAGATGTCACAGAAAACCAAGTTCAATAAGATGAGCGGGTAAACTGTAACGAAAGAGCAGTTTCTGAGAATCTTGTTTCGATGAAAAGTGCAACTAACGATAGAGGCGATGATTTTGTTGACACTGTTCAGCCTTTGGAAGTAGTTAAACCACAGTGAAGCGGAGCTTTGATACACAACCTAGAGACTGATCAACCATCGCACGTTTCAAGAAGGTAGACGATTGTGTGTGCTCCATAGGCACAGAAAGTTTCCTCGAAATATTCAGAGAAGCTATTGAGAGGGATGACAGAGCTGAATGGCCATGGCAAACGAACTCAAGGTTTCACACGAAAACAAGGTTTGGACGTTATGTGATTTAATACCTGACAGAAAGGCACTTTCGTGTACATGGATTTTCAGAATGAGGCGTCATCGAGATGGAACCATTGACAAATACGAAGCTAGACTTGTAGCTACGGGATTTAATCAGAGAAAAGGGATTGATTACGAACAGATTTTCGGTTTGGTATCCCGAATGGCCACTATTAGACTCTTGTTAAGTGTCAGCGCCAAAAAATCCTTCATCTGACCCAAACTGACGTGTCAACTACATTTCTTAATGACTGTCTATGAAGAGATTTACATGAAGCAGCCAAACGGATCAGCAAAATTTCACGAATTAAAAAGGAGTTCGTATGGATTTAAACATGCACCTAGCTGCTGGAACTCCGTGTTTTGAGGAGATGCTGTTGGCAAAAGGCTTCATACAAAATGCAGCTGACTGCACTCTATTTACAAAGGCTGTGGGAGACAAAAAATCTTAATTACTCTTCATGTAGACGGGCTCGTGGCTTCAACAGAGGAAGATTCGGCACTCCTAAAGTGCCCCAGACATGGCATATGCTGTTAGAGTAGTTTCAAGAAAGTAGAAAAATCCAACATATGCCGATTGGCTTGAAGTCAACGATGGAAGTAGAGATTGTTGTAGCAAGCGAATTCGCGCGCGGGCTAGTTTGGCTTCAAAGAATATTCAGTAAACTAACACATTTAGAAGGAATACTTACACTAGAAGTCGATAACGAAGCGGCCGTACGCCATGCAAATAATCCTGAATTTCACAAGAGGAGAAAGCACATCAGAGTGAGTAGTTTTTTATTCGGGAGACAGTACAAGAAGGCCTTGTGGATGTACAGGAAACAAGTTCTGTCGAACAACTAGCTGATCTTTTAACTAAGGCAGTTCCGAGATCCACAGGCTCGTAAATATCAGAGCTGGCTTAAAGCTGCAAGGCCTCTCCTACTAGTGAGCTAAAGTGTTAAGATTTAATAACACTGGTTAGATGTCTAAGGGTGATAATTTGGCAGCCAACTGAATACATCATTGTCATGTCACTCGAAATAGTCTAAATCCAACTTTCATAATACACTCAGGTTGTATTTATTATACGTCCAAAAATTATTAACTTTGTGTTCTGAACTGCCTCTAAATTTTAACTTACCTACCTTATTTTATAATTATTATTGATTTGACGCTGACCCTGCCTGTATGTCTAATTCGTTTTCAGTTTACCATAATACTTGTTGTTCACCCCTGTCTTCCTGCAACATACCTACTTATCAAAACATTCTTTGTTTTTGTCCACCACACGGTTAATGCTTGGTTACTTTGTTCTGATGGCGAAATAATACTACGACTACCGCACTAGCCGGCTTCCTTACTCAGCACAGGTACTGGCAGAATACCAGCGCTGCGGCTCGCTGTAGCATCATGCTGAGTCAGCGCCTCTTCTTCGCTTCATCACATGGCTTCCTGATTATTATGTGTGTTAACTTTATTTAATTGTTATTTTATTTTTAGTGTTATATTTTCGTTTTTATGTGTACTTTGTCATAACATCACTTTGTATTTATGTATCTAATTAAAAACTAAATAACAATACGCCTTATTATATGGTGGCTAAAATTGTGTTTAGTGTCGTATAAATAAATCTACATTCGTGTGTTCATATCATTAATATCATTCGAGCACTGCGAACAATGCAAAATTTTAAAGAAAAATGTAAAAAATAGGTAACTGCTAGGAGAACAGAAGTATAACTGAAATTAGTGTAAACAAAACGTACTGTTTTAATTTTTTTTTTTACTCAACTTAATTCATTTTCCAATGCTTTCTTGCCTCTGGTAAATTTATTATGTTCTTGTTTAGTTTTTGTCTTCTGTATTGTTGGCACTTGGGACATGCGCACAAATAAACCTTTTCTTCTTGGTGGTCGTCACTTTTATTTGTAAGACGGTAAAGTACGATTACTCTAAGTTTACCGCTGACAGATGGTTTGCCTTCATTTAATTTTCAAATTTAATGTTGTACAAATAATTAACTTCTCACAAAATCTGTAACATGTTTACAATTCAATGTCGTACAAATAAAATAAGTACTAAAGTACCTATTTATTTGTACGACATTAAATTTGAAAATGAAATGAAGGCAAACCATGTCAGCGGTAAACTTAGAGTAATCGTTCTGTACCGTGTTTTATAAAGCTACAAGTTACAATTTACAAGCAGAAGTCTCATTCTATCACCTTTTGTTAGAAAGAGACTTCCGCTTGTAAATTACAACTTGTAGCTTTATAAAACATGACCCTGTACACGAGCTGATCGCGGCTTGATAATGCAACGGACCGAGCTCTCCGGACTATTACCTACCAAGACTTAGTCAATAACGTCACTTTCTTTTAATCTATTAGCTATATGGGTTGCTTGGCGCTATTACAATTTTACTTATAGAAATTCATAATGCTACCTCCATTTAGAATAACCACATTAACAGGTGGCTGGCTCGTAAGGTTTAATTGTAATTAAACGATTCGACCGAGCACGTGTGCATTAAAGTGATCCTCTTTTTTATTTATTTTTGAAAATACTCTTGTTTCTTACTTTATGCTTCTGACGTTCGTGGCGTCGCGGTATACTTAATTGTAAGTTTAGTTAGTAAGTAAAAGGGTTCATACCTACTGGATATCAGGGCTGCGGCAGTGTGGCTCTTTTAACTGGATTCGGTACAGTTATGGCATGTTTAACTTCTTTTGTATACCTGTTTACGATTTTCTTTTTATTGTTTGTGTCTGTGTTAATAAATGTCTTTTTTCTTTCTTTCTAATCTCATTGCATCATTGTCTTCGTTTCCGACTCCACACCTTCATGTTGGTAAAACGTGATTTGGTTTCGGCGTTTGAAGCACGATTTTAGTAACGGCAATGGTTCAGTGACACAGAACGGATCATTTGCGAGTGCAAGAGCGAAATGTACTCGGTCTGTTTTTATTTATAAAATACAATCATTCTTAAATGTGCACTATCCCTTTTTCAATATCGTAACTTAATAAAATTCTAGAGCAAAAAACCACGTAAGAAATCCACACTATTCTAAATGCGATGCTCCTTGCTAGATACAGACATCGACCATGTCGTCGTCGAAGAGCAGCCAGAAGCCGTGGCCCTTGACGATGCTGATGTAGTGGAAGGGTATACAGGGTGCGATCTAATGGACAGTCAAGAGTTCAGCTAGGGGTCGAGTAAATCTAAGTGAATCTGTCAAGTCTGTTAACTCTGTTAAGTCTTTATTAGGAAAATCATAATAAAAAAAATCTCCCATACATTAATTGCCTCTGACGGTTGACAGTCTCTATGGAAGAATGCTTTTTTTTTTTGTTTACAAATAAAAGCTTTACAGTGATACTCATTTGACTTACTCAACCCCTGGCTGAAACTGGGTCCAATTTTTTGCTTTAAGTCTACATCAATCACAAAATTTAAATTATTTAGACATTGAGACATAAATTAATGTATAAATAATTTTTTTCTCTAATAACCCTATTTTATTCTTTAAAACAGTGGAACACACTATGAGCATGATGTCGCAAATTGGATTTGATTGCCCGGCGTCGCTCATACTCAAGCGGTACACTCTTATGTCGCACGGATTTCTGTTACTGAGGAGTAAGTTATCTTATCACTTTTCTTGATTACTTTTCTTATAAATGTCTTTTTGGTCTTATGTATTTTAATATTATTATTATTAACTTAAAGCCGACTATTCAATATGGTTTGCTATACCGCTTCTATTCATGAGTAAGATAGCGACGATTCTTTGGAACTATCAAGATACACTCATTGTTGCGGTGAGCATGGGCCTTACATCGCGATATTACAGACTCAACCACTTTGTAGCTAAATTCTCAGCGGCAGTCAACAAGGATTTGCCTTGGAATTCGGTGAGGAACTTTGTATAACATACCATTAATGTCATTTAAAACCTTTTGCATTTGAAAACACGAGAACCAAAATTGCATAAATATATACCTACACTCAAAACTATTTTGTCTAGGGTTTACAGTTAGTCTTACGTATGCTAAAACACCAAAACATGCCTATGCATAAAAGAAACCACTTACTGATTGCAATTTAATTGTTTTCGCAGAGTAACAGTCGTAATGAGTACACATGGCGGAAAATACGCGAAGCATATGTTAAGCAAGCTATGCTAGTTCGCCGGGTGGACGCGTGGCTGGGCAGTCTTATCTTGCTCTCCAGTCTTGTAAACTTCTACTTCATTTGTTTGCAACTTTTTTTGGGAATAACGTGAGTGTAAATTTAATAGAAAGATTTTTTATGCATGGCTGCCAAGTTGTTGTTTAGCGTGAGTGTTTTTATTGAAACTGAGCAAACGAAGACCGAATCATGAGTAAAACTACGAGTACAAATATGAGGGTACAGGTGCACTGTGAAAAAGAATCAAGGTAATATGCACCTACAATCTACAAATAGGAGAAGATCGTGTGGCAACAGATAATATCGGCATGTTAAAATTAAACCATGAATTGTGTAATAATGTCCGTAAAAATAAACGTGTAACCTGATCTAACAAATATAATGAGGCGTGGAGGATGTGTGTGTGGAACAGGCAATGTTAGCACCAACAAAATGATATCAACTACAGAAGGTGATATTGCTGAATAACTGTACGTAGATAATGTCACTGAGCAAGTGACGTCGTACACCGTAGAGTTTGTGAACTCTTTAGAACTGTCCGAAGTACCGTTCCATAAGCTGAGGCTCAAAGTTGGTGTTCCAGTGCTGTTAATGCGAAATCTACACGTCTGCATATTACGCACCTAGGTCGCAAGACCTTTTTTGACTGAAAAGGTCAAAGGAGATAATGTTATCATTCCTCACATCCCCATGACGACATGCCATTCCTGTTCAAAAGTCTACAGTTTCCGCTTAACGTAGCTTTTGCGATAACTATCAACAAAGCCTAAGAGCAAACTCTTCGAGTGGCAAGCATTCACTTCAGAAAAGTCCTGCTTTTCCCATGGACGGCTGTACGTTGCTTGCTCACGTGTGTCCAGCCCGCGAAACTTGCATGTACCTACTTACAAAAGAAGACACCACGATAAAAGCAGTTTATAGACAGTTTTGATCCTTTGGTCCACTATCGTTACCAAGTTTCGTAAGCAGCATTGAAAGAAAATATTTTAAAAGAAAATAAAGAAAAAGAAAATGTTTGTTTACTTATTAAATTATTTAATTTTACTGACTTTTTCACAACTGATTGTAAAGAAAGAATCTATTGTCCACTTTTGTAGCTGGCTTTCGTAACCAGCTATTAAAATGGAAATTATTTTCTCTTTATATAACTAGTCATTAATCAAATATACATATCCATGTTCGTAACTGTTTTTCTTAACTTTCTTGTTTAAATCCTAGGTAATTAGCGTGTTCAAATTTTATTGACTACAATCTCACCGTCAGAATGAAAGACGTCATGTTTCTTAATCCAATTTAAAGAAGTGAAATGTCAGGTTTAATTTAGGTGTTATTTTGAATATAGGTAAATTGCGGCATAGGATTTTTTTAAACTAGAGAAACTTCGGTTACAAAGTACTTACTATATAACTATTAGCTTCCACTCGGGTTTCTTATTTAAGTATTTCGGGTTGTTTATTTTTCACACTTCCTTAATACATTCCACCCCCCTTAAGGGATGATTTCTATGATCCTCCCCGGGACTCAAACTATCTCCATACCAAATTTAATCTAAATTAGTTCAGCGGTTAAATCATGAAGAATTAACCGACAGTCAGATAGACAGAGTTACTTATGCTTAAGAAATACGGACATACTGTAAAAAAAATTGGGTTTCCTAAATGCCCCAAAAATATATCATAATAATATATGAACCATTGACCATCCTTTCTGATAATAAAAATACACAAAGGGGTTATTTTTTTGTGACAAGGTTTATCGTATTAAGGTATCTCTCCTAATTAATGACTCCTCTAATCAAACTTGTCAGTAAAATAAATTAAAAGAATAATAAAATTATGAGTGTGGATTGATTATTCTTATTTGATAACCAGTTACGAAAACATGAAAAAAAAGAGTTGTTTCGTAGTTGTATACGAACGGCAGTTATGAATGTGGATTCAGTATTTTTGTTTGACAATCAATTACGGAAACACGACAAAAAGTGTTGTTTCGTTGCTGGTCACGAAAAACAGTTATATGAACGTGTATGAATGGGTTTTGTGTTTTGTCTTAGGTAAGGTTTCATTTTTGTTAACGTATTTATCATGTAAATATGCACTTCGTGTAGTGTAAAAAAAATGTCATGGGACAATTGACACCAATTGACCTAGTCCCAAACTAGGCAAAGCCCTGTACTATTGGTTCTAGACAACGGATAAACATACTTATAACTATAGATAAATACATAGTTATATATATACATATTAAACATTAAACCCGAGAAATATTTTTCGATGTTTTAATGTGTAATGTGTGCACACAAAATACTGAACTCACGCAAACGAATTCGCGGGCAACAGCTAGTACTGTACCTATAAATACGCTAAACGTTGCAACTAGTAAAAATGTACAACCCGGAAAATGCCCAGCACCCGCCACATGTACGATAAGCAAAACGGCCAATATGCTGATAATATCACGTTGGTATCACTTTCCCAGTTTCATATGCACTATTAAACATTCAAGTAAAATAAAATACATACAGTGGAACATAGAGCCTCCTCCTTTTTTGAAGTCGGTTAAAAACCCATCGATGTCGACTGATTTCTTACAATAATTAAAAAGTAAATGGATGTCTTCATTTGACTGGCAACATTGCTCCGCTGGGGGAGGTGGGTGGGGTAATACTGGTAATATCTTAGTTTAAATTGCGAATGTGTGTCAAATTCATAGGCAAGGCCTGTCCGGGTCATTTATAAAACGGCTGTATTACTTGGTGTCTCTGGCGTGGCTGTGTGTGCGCGTCAGCTGCGTCGTGCTGGCCGCCGCCGACATTAATGTACATTCGAAACGAGCTCTCCGCTATCTTCATGCTTGTGATGCCCATTGCTATAACATTGAAGTAAGTCTAGAGTGCGAAGTGTATACCAATCTGTCTATAAATCGAGTGAGCTATATTAGGTTTACTATTAATTTAATTGCTTTTGTAGGTTGAAAGACTTCAAAACCAGCTCAGTAAGGAATATATTGCATTGACTGGAATGGGATTTTTTTCGCTGAACAGGTCTATTTTGTTGAAAGTATGTCGAGGTATAATTTATAAGGTATTCGCCTGTGAAACTGGCATCAGCCACTTCAAAAACTCAGCAAAGCCATTGCAGGCGAATACTTTCCTAATATAAATTGAATACCGACCCGGTTTAATTTCTTTTTCACTGAACTTTCTTCTTCAGATGGCCGGTGCAGTCATAACATACGAGCTTGTTCTCATACAGTTTGACGATAACGGATCAACGGCACACAAAGCATCACAAAATAATGCGACGTTTTAAATTATCAATGTTTCGATGAAAAAATTCTTTGAGCATAACATATTTCGTTAATTACAATGATTATTAGGTATATGAATATTTAAAAAAATGTCACATGGAGGTAGTCAAGTGACCATTATTATATTAGATATTAATAGATACCACAATTTTTGAAGATACAAGTGCTATCATCATATCGTATAAGTTCACTGAATCACCTACTCAATGATATTTTCGTGAAGAAAAGTTTGTTCGGTAAGTACGATTACAAATGATTGGTGCAAGCCACTCTAAATGTTGGATCTGACATTATAATGTTACAGCAAATATGTCGCGTGCTACTACGTAGCGGTTATCGCGAGCATAACACTCATCTCTATCGCACTCGCTTACTAGACAAGATGAAATAATGCTTAAGTTTGCAATTTTTTTTGTGGTTTTTCTTAAAATAGTCTTTTTGAGGCTTTTGGTTTACAAACAGTTATAACAGTTTTTCAACAATGTTGTAAAGCAAAAACCTAACGAACACAAGAATAATAATTATAGGCAGAGTGGGTACCTAGCATAAAAACCGTCATTACATTACTTACTTTACATTTATTTACCTTACTTTTTCTAAGCAACAAACAAAAAACAAATTGGTGGTTTACTTAACAGAATATTTTATCAGCAATGTGTTATCGTCATATTTCATACCCGAATATCATAAATTGAACTGACATCGCAATTACGAACCGATCATGGCTGGCGTGGCATGTTGGGCTCCACGCACTGGCAGCGCGATAAATGCTCTAATTTGTAAATAAACTTTATTTCTCTAACAATAAGTTTATAAAGCAGCAGTCATACCTATTATGTTTTTATATAAATGGAAAACTACAATTTCGAGTCAGTTAGGTACTATTTACTTTGTAAGTTTAATCGATGTCGATTGGAGATAATATGACAGCTATTCGAGTAAATTTGTTTGTTTGCGCATTGAAAGGAAATGTGTTGCAAGCTAAAAGTGGTTGGAATTATTTTCTTCACCCAATTTGCTTCTTTACAGAAAAGTTGCGTCGCCAGCACGGTACCTATTTACTTTCATATCACTAACATTTAGTTAAATATTAGAAGTGACGGACCTCGCAGCCTTTGCAGCCGCATTTTACTTTTACATTAAAAGTAACCGTATCTTAATTGTTATTTGCAGGTACTAATTGCATCGTAAAGATTAAACTTTCAGGAAATATTTACCAGAAAGTAGAAAACAACGACAGTATCTAAACTATCGTCCGCTATGAAGCCAATTCATCTACGTCATAAAGACGTAAGTAGGTAGTCCTGCCTACTTAACTTACAAATATAAAATAAAAACAAGCAATTAAACTTAATTTATTGTTACAGGAATTTCTCTGCACAATATCTTTCATATTTAACGCTGCACGATGGTTAGGAATTCCTATGCGTAGTGGAACGACAGCTATGTGTTTGTCGGTTATCATATTTGTCATGCTTCTGGGATTGGAACTGACCGCGATTTGGAAGCTGATCAAGGCCTTCGGTGGCTGGGCTGTCGTTAAAGGTATACTCATATATATATTCACTATTTTTGTGTTACCATTACCACTTAAAAATATTTGGATTGCTTTTTTAGATTGCGATCGTTTGTACTTTAAATACATTTATTTATTTATTTAATCATAACAAACATACTTCATTCGTTCGGTAAATGAACGTTGTAATGCTTGCAGGTAGTATAACAGCTCGTCTTTCTGGTGCTATATTTTATGGAAACGCCTTATTTTCACACATACTGTCATGGAAATTTATATCGTACTGGGAAGACTTATCTTTGCAATGGGCAAAAATTGAAACAGCCGAGGTTGTTCGTCTACCTCGAGATGATAAAATAAAGAAAAGAATGGCTATCGTCACTAGTTTTGTTGCTACATGCGCCTTGTGTGAGTATTATTTTGAAAATAACCAAAAATAAAATGATTATCCCTAATCTTTCACTGAAATGAGGGCGCTAAGGCCCCACAGACCTGAGATGTATTCGGAGTCGAGACTTGTGGATTAATGTTCTTTTACAATGCACATGCTCGGAAAGTCCATCTCTATGTGAGACAACATATTCATAGAAAGTTGGTTTTTTCAGCACGAATCCGCAAGTGTGCGGAAAAGTTGTATGGATATCTTTTTCCATACGTGTGTGGAAAAGTAATTTTTTTAATTTGCTAAATGGCAAAAAGTTGTGACCAAACCAGTGTTTAACAGAATCAGACTAGATGTTGACTTTCTAATCCAGCTTTGCGCCAATAATAAAACATTTGACGTAACAATGCGAATATTTAATGATATGTTATAGATAATTATGTACACATAAAAGTAATTTTTTAATTATACAGTCTTAAAATAAAAAAAATATAATCATGGACATCATGGTTCATAATACATAACAAAATTAAGCAAGTCTAATTCGGACCTTGTAATACGCGCGCCACAGATTAGTATAGACTTGCACTTGTCCAAATCAAAGTTCTTAATTTTGTCAAACAATCGATATGGGCCAAGCCACAAAATAAAAACATAATCAGGCTTTTTTTTTTAAATAATACAACACATAATCATCATAATAATCATATTTTATTTGTATTAAAGCAGACAAAATTTAATTATGTCTATAATTTTGATACTTAGTAAATTAAAACTTTTGATGGCATAATTTTAATGAAATGGCATCAAAATACAAGCCGTCAACGTTGTGGTCTATATATTCAATGTTGAAAAGTACATTAAAGGCCAAAAATTGCGTAAATAATTAGCCATTACGAAAAATTAACCGCGTTTTTAAAAAGAAAAAGTGATGGATTTAAATATGATCTGCGAGCGATGTCCGAAGATTTATTGATGAACACCTGATAACAAATATTTGGCTACAAAGGTAACTTATAATAAGATATTATACCTGGGTTAACAAACATGTTAAGTTAACAGAATAATCTAATTAGGGTATAATATCTACTTTTTCTTGACATTGTTTTGTATTTGTTGACTACGTTTTAATGCAAGTAGGTACTTACTTTATTTTATTATGATCCTATTGGAGATAGCTGTACATTTTGTTTAGTGTTTTAGAAATATTTATACTTACTTACTATTATTTATTCTGCTACGATAACTCCCTCCGGGGGATAAAATTATTTTCAACATTGCATTTTTTATTAACCTTTCGAGTGGCAGGTCCCGATCGTTACAAGGAGTACAAGTGGCACGCCATTTTGAAAAAAAAAATCCTGGAGTGGCAGGGGCCCCACGGGTGGTCATCGCCAATTTTCCGCATGTTAGTAAAATGACAATTTCTCAAAAAAAATGTATGAATGCTATATACAAACCATACACCGTTGGATTTAGCATAAAATTGCCTATTTAATTATCTATCAATGAATGTCATTACATCTATGTGAATTTTGCTAGGCTTAATCAAATCTTAGATCACGCAATTTTTTTTACTGTCATGTATAAAAATAACTATGATTATGAAATAAAACAATTATTTGTAGAAAACGCATATTTAATCACAAGAATATACATTTATTTACACTTTAAGCCTATAAAACACCCCATCACCATACAATATTTTTACATTACAAGGTTTTCAAAAACGTGTCTGAAATTGGACACCCGCGCGGTCGAAGAAAATTGAGTCATATTTCAAATTGATTTATGACGATATGGTTAGTAAAACGACATATGTTGATTATGTATTTCAAAGATAATTATATAATCTTATTGTGGACAAAATTACAGGTCCTAAAACTTGATAGTTTATATTTAATTTACTAAACAATATAATACTTGAAAACTTGAGTCGAAAAGAGACCTTCAGAAAAAGACTAATAAAACAAATTGTATTGCATTCACTAGACTTGTGACTGTAGATTCTACAAAATGATTAAATAAACTAACGTTACAAAAGCAAAAAACTACCCGTTTTCATACATAAAAACATTATAAAACAATATTGAAAGTGGTCGAAAATTCTAAAAGTATGTACTTGCCAGGGCTACATAATATGGATAAGACGTCGGATTTAATCGGAGTACTATTTTTTTCAACAATTTTTTTTCTATCAACTTACAAGTAAGTAACATGATCTAAGCATGGTTTAACGTATAAAAAAAAATTTCAGAATTCAGGATTTAAAAAAAACGAAAAAATAAGACATACGCGTCAATGTCAATGGGTACTAAAAGAGGATACAAACAACTGTGATACATGTATGTATACATAAACACAGAAAAAGCGAACTTATCCCTTGAAGGAATCTCTTTCAGTTAACCTTCGACGATTGACTGGAAACCAGAAATAAAAGTAGACGGAAAGATTTAAGAATTACCCTCCTTAGCGTTTCGCAGTCAAGTAAAAATACACAAAACATACACAAAAAAAAACAATTACACAAAAAAAACAATTACACAAAAAATACAATTAGTTACATACAAAAAATAGGCAAGTACATACACAAGATCCAACCATTAATAGACCATTTGAAACAGAACATCTTTCTACCAAACAAAAGCAAAAAAAAAAAAAGCAAAAAAAAAACAAAAAAAAACGCAAAAAAAACGCAATAAAAAACGCAAAAAAAAAACAAAAAAAAAAGCAACCTGAGAAGGGTAACAAGGATGAGGTACAAGAATATAAAATAAATATATAAATAATTATGTGTGTATGTAGATATATAAAAATATACTAATGCATAGATAGAAAACAAGGATGCATGCATGCTGCTTTACCGCAGCCAGAGCAAGCCGTGGTAACTCGCTTCTTGCACACCACACACCGCCGGCGATTGTGGCCTTTTATTTTGGAGTTATAGGCCAGCTCCACCAGGTGGTGTGCAAGAATCGTGGGCGGCGATGTGCTCGTGCCTCCGGACTGCGGTAAAGCAGCAGGCACTGTGGGAATATGGGGAGAATGGTATTGTAATAAAGATTGGATGAGGGACATTCGAAAGGTGCGATGGAGAATGGTGGGATTATTATATTTACATATAATAAACGAATTTAATATGGAAACATTTAGGAGACGGCGGAAAAATTTTTTGTACCACACCCTTGTTCGTTTCCTCTCGATGGGAAAAGCGGCAAGCATCTGGTCCTTCTTATCCACGCCACCCATCATGATGTTGTAGTCATGGATAAGAAGTGGTTTACTGACCCCCCTTGCGGTGACGGTGCTGTTCCCATGGTACGTCGAGATCGTCGCCACTCGGTTACGATCTCTCCATACCAAGAGATCAACATCGCCGGAGGTCAAACCAGCGATCTGTCCCGGCCGCATATCCCGCTTCGACAGGTTTGTCAGCTCAACTGGAACGTACTGACGGTTGGTACGTAGTGTTCCAACGCAGTCGATCCCGAGCGTCTTTAATTTTCGGGCGAGAGCCGGTGAGTTGTAGAAATTGTCCATCCAAACCGTATGGCCCTTGTTCTCTAGCCCTTGTAAGAGATCTAGGACAAGGGACGGTATGAATGTCTGTAGCGGATTAGGAGCCGCAGTCTCTGTACGCTTATGAGCGTGAACCACAAACCGCCACAAATACCCGGTTTGCGATTCTCATATCTCATACGTTTTGATCCCTACTGCAGCGGCTTTGTTGGGGATGAACTGGTTGATATCCAACCATCCCTTCCATTGCAGTAGAGACTCATCCAGCGCGATGTTCTGCTGTAAGTTGTATGACAACTGAAAAACAGAATTCAAATGGTCTGTTACTGGTTGGATCTTGAAGAGTTTCGCTTCGGAACGACTCAGATTCCCCGTGTACATGTCTCTGTTATTCCTAAAATGAAGGCACTTGCATATTAGCTGAAAACGCCTCAAAGGCATGTACACGGGGAAGCCGGGACTCATAAATATGTCAGCATTGGAAGACCAGTAATCGATCACTCGACCCTTAGACACAATCCCCATAGCCGCAAGGATTGCGAAGAACACATACAGCTCATCGGCTGATGTGTCCTTCCAATCACAAATGCGGCTAGTGGGATGGAGGCTTTGGGTCGCGATCATCTGTTCCACCAATTGCTGAGCATATTTATTCGTTTCCGAAGCTATGTGCTCCATAAACTGCCTATCCCACATACGAACAAATATATCGTATGGGTTAGCATGCGGAGTCGTCGGACCAACATTTATCTCGGAGAAAACTTCCCTCCTCATATCACTTGGGACAGGAGGGTTCGGGAAAGATCTCCACTTAAAATCTAGAAAATTATAAGGCTCTAGTAAGGACGACGACGGGGTGGCAGACGCAGGCGACGACGGAGTGGCAGCGGCAGGCGGTGACGGTAGCGGCGAGGACTCTGGTGGCGGCGGCAGCTCATCGTCATCCTCCGGGGTCTCCATAAACATCCGAAAAACCCTGGGGATGGCGGGTGGGATCACTTCGTCCTCGTCGCTGTCGCCGTCGCTTTCCGATTCACTGCCTATTATATTATAAAATAATAACATAAGTGTGCTGCTCTGTCAGTAAATTGGTACCAAGAGCCATTAGTTCTTAAAAACAGATACTCACCAAAATTGAGTGCCGCCTCAATGTCTCCGTCATTGAGTGGCCGCGCCCGTATCTGCCGAGCTTGTTTAGGAGTCATAATAGGCGTACAGGTGGCCGACGTCGATGGAGTGTTCCCGCCAAATTCCACGAACCTGAAATAAAACACAACATAAACTGTGGGTAACATGCACGCAACTTAAAGATATAAATATTAAATGTTGGGTTACAATACGATTGTTATTATATTTGTAACTAGCGGACCCGACAGACTTCGTTCTGTCAAAAAGATTTGATTGAATAGATATAATTGAATTTAGAAATACAAAATAGAAATAGAAATAGAAAAATATTTATTCTACGTACAGTCACCAGCAATAATATATGATTATGGACAGCACTGCAAAAATATCTGATCATGGTAGAAGGCAAAAACATATGACGACACTGGACGGCAATAAGATCTGATGGGTTGCGGCCGGCATTAATATCGTTCTTGGGTAACGGCATAAGTATCGGACACCGAGTCGCTTAAAAATATCTGATACTTGACGAAATCAAAAATATGTGATCAATCAGCAAACATGAACTTAATTCAGTAGTATTACGAATCTAATTTGAATGCAGCGATCTGACGCTTCTCGAAAACAGTGCGTATTTGTCACTGTATATGTCTGTCTCATGTTTTGTTTTATCTAAATCCAACAAATACAGTTCTTCGTTTCTAATATGACATACCCTGTTGACGTATTATTTTTTCCATATACTTTACCAAGGAGTTTAACCGCTAATAAAAAAAACTTCAAGCACAAAAATACTGTTCTTATTTTAAAAGCTGAGAAACGTGAGATAGATAGACGTAGTGACAAGTACGTAGTTTTCAAGAAGCGTCAGATCGCTGCATTCAAATTAGATTCGTAATACAAGTGAATTAAGTTCATGTTTGCTGATTGATCACATATTTTTGATTTTATAACATGTCAGATATTTATGCGGTCCGTGTGATTTGATGTTTTTGCTTCCAAAGTGAATACATATTTATGCTGGTGACGAGTCACATAATTTTGATTTTGTATAGTATCAGATATTTTTAAGCGACTCAAAGTCCGATATTTATGCCTTAAACCAAGAACGATATTAATGCCGGCCGCAACCCATTAGATCTTTATGCCGACGAGTGACGTCATATACTTTTGCATTCTACCGTGATCAGATATTTTTGCAGCGCTGTCCATAATCATACATTATTGCTGGTAACTGTACACAAGTACAATTTGAACTTTGTGCAGCGATAATAAAGTGCAAATTGACTCTTTGACGTTACGAACACACCTACATTGCTTAGACAACAGTGAGTGCTTGTAATTTAATATGAACTTTATTAAATAGCAATCAAGTTCAAATTGACTCTACATTTTAGTTAGAAAACGTTTGTATGAGAAAAAGAAAAGGGCTGTTTTTAGGATTTTCCCAGAAATTATTCGAATTTTTCTCGCCGTAAAAACCATCCTTGGACCTCTGTGGATATCTAAAAAGCGTTCCTAGCTCAGAAAAAATGTATACGAGCAGCGTGTAACACTCACTACCTAGAGCCATGCAGGCCTATATTTAAAGCAGAAGGTTCTCCCTCTACCGTGTATGTACATAAGGCAGATGTGCATTTTAGTAAAAGAACACCCGGAATATTTCAATATGAATAAAAATGATCACTGCTTTCCCACTCGGCATAAAGATAGGCTACAGTTACCACTTATACGATTAGAAACTTATGGAAAAAACGCTTTATGTATGGCCATCAAATTATACAATAAATTGCCGAAACACATAGAAAAATGTCATATGAGCCAATTCAAAAGGGTCCTTACTGATTGGTTACTAAGTAAATGTTTTTATTCCGTCAAGGAATACTTGACGGAACAAAAACATTTATATGTATAAGGTATTATAAATTTTAAGTCAATAGATTTAGGTTTATTCTCATTATAATTTTGTAGGGCTGTGATAGTATAATTTAATGACTATTAAAATAGTTAATTTCTGTTATGCTCGCAATAAACTTAGATACTATACTTAGGTAATTGATCTCATGTAGTTACTAAGCTGAGTTTACCTGTATCTGAATAATAGTATTTGTTAAAAATTTTGCATGCCGATGAGGCAGAACGCAGTGTTGGTTATGTACCTATGTAACTTATGACCTGTATTCTCGCAATAAAAATATTTCATTTCATTTCATTTCATTTCAACGAACATTTAAAAAAAAGAATTGGTAAAATTGGGCCAGGCGTTGTTGAGTTATGCGCTTGCCAACACATTTTGTGATTCATTTTTATATTATAAAGATTTAAACAAAACAGAACACATAATCAGTATGCATAAATGGTAATAAAATATATCTAACGTCTAACCCCGCTTACCTATGGTAATGACGGATGTCAAATTTAACTAATAACTGATTATCTGTATTGGAAACGCGGCGCACATGTCACCTTTTGTCAACTAGCTATAGTAGCCATTCATTCTGCCGGCGTGAGCGCGGATCACCGCGCCCCGCGCCCGCACGCCAATCACTCCAGTCAGTCTCGCTGCTTGACGCTGACCGCACGTCGCTTTGCGTTCGCTCGATGCGCGTTGCTTTGTTACGTTATTACGCTTTTTTCCATTTCTCCTTCATTTTTGTTTTACAGTGAACTATTTCGTGCGTGTGTGGCAATAAACTGCTTAGTGCGATTACCGATATTGAACTTGTAATTTCGTGCAACCCAAGGACGATTATTATTATTTCAAAGGAACGCGGTATCGTATAGACACTGGCAGTCCTCTTGGTTTTATGGTCCTTGGTGCAACCCAAGTGACCAATTCCACCGTAAGTCCAAACGACGAGTTCCTACATAAACCTTCTATGTACATATTTAGTAAACAATATACTGTATAGCGAGGTAGGAAGGGAGTCTTACATGGCGGGCGAGGGCACGACTTCTTCGATCTCCATCGGCGTCGGCGAAGGTGTCCGGGAAAGTTGGCGAACCCTAGAAAAAAAAAATCATTAATACAATTAAAATAATGAATGCAATGTGTTCTAAATTCGTTTAAATATCAAACTCAAATACTTACGGGCTCCAAATACGCCTCCGCTTGTTAATGAGCGGGCGCTCTTTATTATTTAAGGATCTTTGTTATTAATTTTCCCGATCTCCACAAAAAAAAAACACATTTTTAATATTGAGTAAACAAATAAATCTAAATAATCTAAAATCTACCGGTAAGTGCTTGTTTTCTATTCTATACTAAATAATAAAAAGGTAAACTCTGCGTATTTGTTTGTTTGTAGGGGCTAATCTCCAGTACCTACCTCCTTGTAAAGCTATTTAAAATTTTATTTTCCAATTAAAAAGCTTCACTATCCCAGATTAGCGTAGACTTTTTGGCAACAGCTAGTATACAATAGAAATAAAAATGGATCACTCACTATGTAGTGTTCGTCTCGCTGCCTCTGCCAGAGGAACGACTACGAATTAGTCCGAAACATGTCGGGCTAAACTCTACTTATATGCGTGAGTGATCCGTTTTTATTTCACTATCATTGAGTCTCACGGTAGTAATAAAAATATACGTACTTAATATTAACAAATACATTTATTTGTTCACAGGTTGCACTAATTTTTAGAATTGCAGGAGCGTGCAGGAGAGAAGAACTTGCAAATATAACTGTGGACAATGTCAAGCAACAGGGGCAAATACTAATAGTAAAAATTCCAGATACTAAAACAAAAACTCCGAGGACTTTTGTGATTGAAGGTGAATTTTATGCAATTGTCAAAAAATATGAAGCGCTTAGATCCGGAAAATGCAGAGGCAATCGTTTCTTCCAAAATGATCAAAATGGAAAATGCATCAAATAATGCATATGTATTAATAAATTTGGTGCCATGCCAACACAGATTGCTACCTACTTAAGTCTACAGGAGCCAGAATCATACACCGGACACAGTTTCAGGCGAACGTCTGCGACTCCACTCGCTGACTCAGGAGCAAGCCTTATGACACTTAAAGAGAGAGAAAGGTGGGTGGAAGACTAATACCGTAGCAGAGAGTTATATCGAAGATTCGGTAGAAAACAAAAAAATCATAAGTGCTACAATATCGAGATCAGTCAATTTAAAAATAGAAAATAAGCCACAAACGTTTACATCTAAACAGTTGTATACGACAAAACAACTGGACATGATTTACGCACAACCTCAGCCATCAACTTCCAAACAACCTCATACTATTTACACAGATCCCCAGCCATCTACTTCATATAAACATGTCCATACCCATCCGAAGAGTACCACACAAGCTGAATCGCAGAAATCTACAGAAAAAGAAACTGACAAAGAAAATGAGAACCACTTTGACATAACAAATACAAATTTAAGCCAAACAATCCAATTAGCAGGAAAAACCATAACGTTAAATCTACAATATTGTACTAACAAATTTTAATTTCAATAAATAAATAATTAGGTACTAAGTTTTTATTAGGTACCTGTTATTTGTAAGTATTTAGCTGCTCTATCTAGCTAGATCATTGATTGTTTAGGTTGATTACCTAAAACAAAAGTCTATATTTACGAGCACATACTGAGTGCTAAAATAAATACATGATGTGAAATCACTGCCTTGTTTTTTTTTCCTCGCTTAATGCATTGTAAAACGTTGTATGACATACATGCGGAAAGTAATTCCCAACTCGTGCCGGTCACCGTCACTCGTTGGGAATAGCCTACTTTCCCCACTTGTATCATAAGTAACTATTTCGGCCGAAGGCGGGACGGTGCCACTTTGTCTACACAGGTGGCGTCCCACAGAAGCACACGTCTCAACCTCTACGGAATCAGCTTCATACTGGCAAAGAAATATAGTTCGAATTCTTATTGTAAACTGACATTTGTAAAGTTGGTGAAATAGGCGCCAGGTCCTTGTGATTAAATATTTTCCTGACAATACTTTCCCCGGGCAGGAAGCGGACATTTTAAGTCTCTGACAAGCCCGCAGTCTCATAGTTCGAAGGGAATGTCCTTAGGATTTTACCTGAGATCTGACGCGCAATGGATGGAGGATAAACAAGCTAGGTGAAATACGTTTTATATTTTGCTGATTCCAAAATTAAAATGCAAAATTTATTCCGGATGCAATCACAGCTGAAATTGTCGCTCGGTGGAAATCGAAATAGAATATGATGTTTCCGGAGCCGGTAGCAAATAATGTAATGCATCGAACGGTTCCGCCAGTCACATTTTGCGCTCCAAATGAAATTCACTTCCAATTTTGTATCGCAATCTGCCATTACGTAAACAAGTGGATGTGTTGAACATACGCAAAACTTATAATTACGTTTTTATTTAGGTATGTGTGATTAGGACTAAAGCAGGTTAGCCTTTTGTAGCTACATCGTGGCGGTGTTCGATTTTATGGCACCTAGCTCTTTTTGTAACAATCTATACCTATAAAACAGTACCGTGATTGACTGACTGACTGACTGACAGACAGACAGACAACGCACAGCCTAAACCACTGGACCGAGAGACTTGAAATTTGGCAAACATATACCTTGAGTATCCTGGAGGTGCACCAAGAAGGGATTATTCGAAATTCCCACGGGATAGGGAACTAGCCCATTTTGAAATATTTCACGGGGGCAAAGCCGCGGGGCATAAGCTAGTTTTTGATATATCTTTATGTTAATATGCTAAGCGAAATCTTTACATCCTAGTTATGTTTTATTCCATTATCTTTTTAACCCCCGACGAAAATAAGGGGTGGCATCATAGCTTCTAAACGGGTGGACCGATTTCGATGCGGTTTTTTTAATCGAAAGCTAGTTTAATCGGAATGGTTCTTAGCTAAGTTTCATTAAAATCAGTTCACTCGTTTTTGAAATATTGAACTTTGAAATGAAAATGTCGGGGGTTTTTTAATTTTTCTAATGTAGAAATAAGTGTAAAGCAAAGCAATTTTTTATGGTGACGTCTTGACTGTAATAAGTATGAATTAAACACATAGGACGATCGCATTGCACTTAAGACGCTTCCCTGAGAGGATGACCTTGAACTCTTCGCGCCTTCCTCACCCCATCTCACTTCTACTAAACAACTTCGTTTTAGTGATGACATCTATTAAATATCGGTCTAACTTCATTTTACACAGTGTTATCACAAATAACGCTTCTTTTCGAAAAAAAATTTTTTTCAAAATTCGCATTGATTACGTAAATTTTTTTTTTTATATTCTAAATAAAGGCCTGGTGCCCAGCAGTGGGACGTAAATAGGCCGATGATGATGATAGTGATGATGATTATAAAAAGGTATTTTAATAATGTTAAACACAGAAATTCTAGCCTATTAAATTCTCTATACATTGGTGTATGTCACAAGTCAAAGTAAATTATGCTTATGATGTAGTAACAGAATATTAATTGCAACTTGACTTACTTGTGATGCAGATATCATATGTATTAAATAGGAAAAAAAAAGAAACAGAAAAACAAGTTAAGATGTTATAGATACTTAATGTATTTATATATTTTGTTTTTATCGTTTCAATAATTTACAGAAAGGCTCTAAAAAGCAGCCATTTCAGCGTCTGGGTTAGGAAAGCGCCTTAAAGCTATAATTTAAAATGCATTAAAGACAGCTTTAATAGTTTCAATTCGTTTTCGAAAATTTCAGTGGAACATATTTTAAGCATGATGGCAGCAACGGGCTTAAACTGTCCTCCTGCAGAATATTTTCAGCAGTATATTTTAAGGTCTCACGGTTTTCTCATACACTCATGTAAGTACTTAAAACACGTTTCAAGAAATAATAGTTGTACTCAGTATGAATCGTTTTATTTTATTTGCAGGGGAATACAGCTTATGGGTCGCCATACCAATATTCTTCCTGAGTAAAATAGCCACTATTTTATGGAACTTCCAGGATCTGATAATCATACTTATCAGTATGGGGCTCACTTCTAGATATCACAGATTGAATACACGTGTAAAATATATCCTAAGATCCGCAAAACGTGGGAGAAAATCAGAAAGGGTACGGTGGTGATTAATCCGGGTTTATTAACCTATTTATAGCAACTTCTGGCAACACCGACATCTGATGTCGACTGTATGTGTACTTTCAGGTCGGCACAGAAAAATATGCAGAAGTGCAAACATGGCGGCGGCTCCGGGAAGCGTACGTCCGGCAGGCGGAACTGGTGCGGAGGGTTGACGGCAATCTCGGCGCTTTAATCTTGCTTTCCAATTTTAACAACCTGTATTTTATCTGTTTGCAACTGTTTCTTGGAATAAAGTAGGTATTTTATGCTTACATAAAATACCTTAAGAAATAATTTTCACCAAAAGCAGACAAAATCGCAGACCTATGCCTAGAGATATTGAAAAAAGTTAATCATTCATTACACATTGATTCTATATTTGTTTTATATTATTTATTAACTGCAAGCGTCTAATTGGTGGTAGTTATAGTTGAATCTAGGTTATATAATGTTCATTTTTTGAAAGCTTTTACTAGATGGTAACATTTTGTCGCATATTCATTAGCTGTCTTGCAAGTGTGGTAGCGGAGTAGCAAAATAAAATTTACTTCAGGTCATGGACCGTAGGAATAAGTCCGCTTTTGTATTTGAATCTCTTGTTTGTAGTTACATTAATTTTTTTGTACAAAATGTTATTTACTTACATAGTACCTAATACATACGTTACTAAAATTGTTTCACTTAATTTTACGATTAGTTTTAAACCATGCCGTTTTGTAATTTTAGCCTATTAGCGACATTAAATTGTCTTCGTCAAAGAGCACATTATTATGATAAACGCGGGACTTAAACACGTAAAAATAAATGAACTCATTACAATACAAATGCTCTGCGTTTAAATGTCCGTAAGATAGATTTACTATGTAGTTGGAATTAAAACAATTAAAAAAACCTTGCCGAGGACGAGGAGAATAAATTATACATATTCTGATATTTAAATCCGGAAAATTGTCAAAGTACCTCCTCGCTTAAACGTAGCTTAACGCAATTAACAATGCCAAAATTCAAAAGATTTTTTACCACTGAACCCCGAAAATTTCATTTTTTTTTTCATGGTTCTAAGCAGAGTTGGGCGTTATTAAAATAAATTCTTATGCAGTTAATTATTTCAAAGCAAATCATCTTAAATTAATTTATTTGAAGATAAAGTCATTCACAAATAATGTTCTATCAACTCATGAAGATAACTGACCTGGTTCGTTATTGAAGTAAGCTTGGATAAATCAACTTATATAGAATGTCATGTCGAGTCAAACCGCCACACTGACACTGCTTGTAAAGCCGTAATGTTATGTTGTGTATCTAAGAGTGTTGCATTTTGCATCGCTCCAACCTAGTTCCAATAGATTAATCACAAAATTATTGTTGCAATATTGCAAAAACGCTGCAATGTCGTCTTCTAGCTCTGGCTTTGAACATGTCATATTATCTCAAATTCAGCAATATTAGACACTGCCAAGATCATGGTCATAGTCAAGTCGTAAAGGAAGTTTTTTAGGCATACAGTACACTGGATTGATGACAACCTCCAAAGGCAGACAAAAACAATAGCTTGCCAGAGATTTCCTGGAACTCATAGCTACGATCGCTTTACCACCATTTTGAATAGTATTCATAATGATTTTGGAATTGACAATAGAATTTTCGTTTCAACAGTGACTAATAACGGCACCAACTTTGTAAAATCTTTCAAAGAATTTGGCGTCGATATTAATATTGAAAGTGATAATTCTTCTGAAGATGAGGAAGATCACGAATCTGTCGTGTTAGATGAATTGTCAGTCACAGTGTTACCCCCACATCTGAGATACCATGGTCATACGTTTGGTAATTTGTGTGGCAACTGACGCTAACCACGTTCTTAAAGAAAATTGAGACCACACGCCTTATCAGATTTAACATTATTTGTGCTACGTTAGTCGTTGCCTGTCTTGTCTCGATAAAAACAAAATAAAGACGTTTATGACGATAATGTGACATCTCAAAATTGTACCTAAGAGCATGTTTTTTTTTCCTAGTAAAGATAAAGGTATCATCCATTCGTCGGTAGTATTGGTAATATTGTTCTTTTAATTTTATTGTCTTGTATTTCATGAGTACCCAATATAAATTTTATATTAATGTATTTATGTGTTCAGGAGACAAATCTCTTTCGATACCTGTATTAATTTTTAAGTGTCTACAAATTAAATGTTGTCAATCCAGTAATACAAGAAATTAATGTTCCAGCAACGAACAAGGACCTCTCATAAACAAGATTTACTACTTCCTGTCTCTTAGCTGGTTGATATTTCGCGCCTGCAGCGTGGTTCTAGCCGCGGCAGACATCCATATACACTCAAGACGTGCTTTGCCATTTCTCCATGCCTGTCCTTGTAGTGTTTACAATATAGAGGTAGAAATTAGTTTCTTGTTGAACGATTAATTTATTTTTGTGGATCTGTTCCTCAACGGTAACGAAAATATTGACTTGTTACTGTAAATTATGAAATTGAATGAGATTTCAGCTCTTAAAACTTGTTTTCTGGTAATAAAATTACACCCTTTAAATTTTCACGGTACGGCAATCTGTATGGAAACAACGTTTTTATTGACTGAATCTTTTGATTGCGTTGACTTAGAAATTTAATTTTTTCACAGCTTCAAGGGACTGCAAGCTTGAGTATTTGATATTAATTTCAGCATGCTACCTCCACGCGTTCCAGGGAAAAAGGATCTTGACTGACTGACAGACAGACCACAAAGTGATGTTATAAGGGTTCTGTTTTTCCTTTTGAGGTGCAGAACCCTAAAAACAGGCTTGCTACAGTGGTTTGGCTTCGACGTAGCACAAATACACTTCAGTTGCAGTGTCGCATTACCCGATTTAAGTAGTTTCACGATATCTAGCTTGTTTATTTACATAAAGATCTCCAGCACAAACGATTGCAAATTCTTCTTCAAAATTGGATTATCTCGTGGTCTGTTCCCTTTTCACGCGAATGGAGTTTACTTCTAATTAATTAACGACATGGTGAATGGATTGTAACTTAGCAGAGTGATATGGAGGTTTGAAATATATAATTGGAATTGCTGGTTAATTCTCCTGTAAAACGTGTATTTTTTTCGGAATTTGTTTATAACATTTTACACCGTTGTGCTTTTCATTACCACATTTAGTATTGAAAACAAAAACAGATATCATGTAAAAGCCACTATTTTAATTTTGGGCAAGGAATCCTGAGTAAAAAAAAAATTTCCACATTCCCACTTCTAGAATTCATTCAAATCATTAGAGTATTTAGAGTGAACAACAAGATTTACTGTTTTCAGATCAGCAGACTTAAAACTCAGCTTACGTATGATTTTGTGGCGATTAAAGGAATGGGACTTTTTGCCTTGGATAGAAAATTATTGTTAGAGGTGAGTATGGGCAACCAGGTTATGATTTATAGTTATTTGTGCATCAAGAGAGCAAATATGGTTTTTGTTGTGTCGATTTTGAATCCCGAGTAAGCGAAGGGTTTATTGAATCACAAGGTTAAGACTAAGGTTACCGACATAGCCCGAAGAATTGCGAAACTTAAGTGGTAGTGGGCGGGGCATGTTGCTCGCAGGACTGATGGCCGATGGGGTCAGATGGTTCTCGAATGTGGCGTCCGCGGACCGGGAGACGAGCTGTCGGTAGGCCTCCAACGAGATGGAGCGACGACCTGGTAAAGATCGCGGGACCGCGGTGGATGCGGAAAGTACAAGACCGGTCTGAGTGTAGAGCTTTGGGGGAGGCCTAGGTCCAGCAGTGGACGTCTTGCGGCTGACATGATGATGATGAAAGTGAAGTGAGTAAAGGGCCTACGCATACAATTTGTCAAAATGACCGTTTGACATTTTAGACGCAAAGGGTGGCCATGGATGTTATGTTTAATTTTCTTTCGCAATCGAAGTGAAAAGAGTATTTATAACTCGTTCATAAAACTAATTTTACCTTCTATCGAGCCCTCGACTGCACTATGCATATAAACATTTTGTATAAAATGGCTCGTTTTATGCAATAGTTGCACAATCTACTGTTGTTGGACTTAACTCTAGTAATTTTTTTTTGTTTTACAGGTAGCAGCTGTTATTTTAAAATATGAACTGGTATTGATTCAGTTTGACAAATAAACATATGCAGCAGAAATACTTTGAAGAGTACCTTAGGAAGAGTCTTGTTTTATCGTGTTTACAGGACTAGTCACCCCCTGCAGCTACATTAAGGTCTGCATGTAAGCTGTCTTGCCTATCAGAATACACGAAAGGCTCGGCATATAATTAGTTAGCGGCAAAATTGCTGTGCAGCAATCGTGAAGTGTGAATTTATTTATTAAATCGCATAAAATAACAGATACAGAAGTCTGTATTTCGTCATAAGTAAGAGTGTTGTTGAGTCCATACCTATTCAATAAACGTGATCTTTTACTTAGCATTTCATTTGCCATTTGCACTAAAAGTAATAAGTATTTTACTATTTTTTAACTTATATTTGTTAACATAATGCTATAGGTGAAAAACTTTACTAAAGGACCTATGGAATTAAATGAAATAAAATATGAAATGAAATATTTTTATTGCGAGAATACAGGTCATAAGTTATATAGGTACATAACCAACACTGCGTTCTGCCTCATCGGCATGCAAAATTTTTAACAAATATTAATTTTGTACATCTAAACATAAAAAAGGTACAGATAAATAAATTGCGTGTAGTTGTGTAAAGTTTTCAAAAAAACGCATAAGCATAATAAATTATATAAATATTTAACACTACATGATTCAATGACCAATTGTTTTGGTGTTGATAAGCAATTTGAGTTTTTATCGCAAACTTCTTGGAAATATTTATACAAATTACACAAAATCCTTTTCGTTTGGATATGCAGTGGTCGTCCTCTACCAAGTTCAGGAAATGGTGCCATAATAATTTGCCTAGCTGAATTCAAATTCGATGTTTTTAAATTTATTTCTATGATAAACTGTATTGTATTGTTTATTAATGAACGACGCAAAAAATACGAACACAATTTTTCTACAATGACAACTATTTATATATATCATAATTATCATGACAATAGAATCATAAGTGGACAAGAATAATCAAACTTAAAGATAAGCAACTAATGAGTTTGCAAACCGTATGTTATATTTTAAATTTCAAAAATGGAATGTCTATTCGCACGAATTACTCACACATACAACAGGTCCAGGTACTTAAGTTTTTCACCTATACCACCACCTCTCGGCTCGGCGACGTAACTCTCGTTCAGTAACTAAATTAAAAAGCTCAATATTTCAAAAACGGGTGAATGTATTTGAATGAAACTTAGCTAAGAACCATCTCGATGAAACTAGCTTTAAAAAAACGCATCGAAATCTGTCCATCTGTTTGGGAGCTATGATGCCACAGACAGATACACAAATACACCGTACAGTACAGCGTACGACCGTACGCTGGTAAAACTGGAGAGCGAATGAAATAAAAGCCAAAGGATCAGAAACAAGAAATGAATTTTGAATTGAAAGAACAGAAGTCAATATGTTTTTTTTTAAGTAAATCGATAAGTAGACTAAGGTTTGTAACGGCTATACTAGCCTCGTTAAAAGGTCTAACTTATAACACCCCTCTTTTTCGTCGGGGTTAAAACATTATATCTAATAAGGGCTCTCTACCTAGAGATAAGTAAGTATAAGTACCATACAAGCAGCTATAACATTTTTATAATGTCATTTACCATTAGCTTCTTGAAGCGTCTTAATTGTCATTTACTGAATATTTAAGTAGCAATTGTAAAGAATATGTATGAAGCAATTGCACTTTAACTCCATGATTGTTACATTTAACAAGACCATTTTCTCTGAAATATTCCGTGTGTATCGTACCTACCCATAAATCCCCGAAAGCTTTTATGTACCTTCTGTTCATTTTTATTACAATAATCGTTAATCCACAAACATTTCTTGTGTTATTTTTTAACCCTCGACATAAAAGACCAGTGTTATAAGTTTGACCTGTGTATCTGTGTGTCTGTGTACACGTCTATGGCATCATAGCTCCCGAACGGATGGACCTATTTGGATTAATAAAACACCCCTCTTCACAGTCACTACTGTAAGATGGCTGGTTAGTTTGCTTGCTTTGTGAAACCAAAAGAATATACGCTTATATTGGCGAAAGTAATTTACAAAAAAACCCTTTTTTCTTCAGCTCAATATAATTTAAGGTTGGAAAATAAACTTATGGCCAAACACTACAACTTTATTTATTGGAATTATTAGGTATACGTCGTAACGGAGCTAGTTTTATAGTTTATTATTGTAATCATGATCTTATTAATTCTTTGGATGTGTAAGGGATGCATCTTTTGCCTTTTTACGTCTACATGAACTAAAAAAATATTACCTACACTCTTACAACTTATTTGAGAATCTGCTAGTGTTAATGAATATTGGAACAGTGACTGTAGACGGCGGTGGAGTCGGCGTTACCCCTGTGAACTGCATCAGTACCAACTCGTAAGTCACTATCGTCCCAGCGATCTGAAAAAAGACCGTGGTATTACGACACTATGATGCCACAATCTTTTATTTAAGAAAATACGAGGGCTGTTTGATAAGTACCCGTTTATGAAAAAAATAACCATTTTTTTTGTATATATGCATTTATTTTTCTACGTAGTCACCTTTTAACTCTATACATTTCCACCTATACTCAAGCTTCAATAAACCATCCAAAAAGTATGATTTTGGAAAGTCATTAAAATAGGCCTCTGTGGCGGCAATGACTTCGTCATTTAATCCAAATCGCCTGCCACCGAGCCATTTTTTTAGGTTGGGAAACAAAAAGAAATCGCATGGGGCCAAATCTGGAGAATACGGGGGTGAGACAATAGTTCGTAGCGTAACTGTGCTAATTTAGCCGTCACAACTCTGGACGAATGAGCCGGGGCGTTGTCGTGATGAAACAGTACTTTTTTCTTTTTTAAATGGGGTCGTTTGTCCTTCAACACGGCGTCAAATTCATCCAATAAATTGGCATAGTACTGCCCTGTTATTGTTTTTCCCTTTTCTAAATAGTCAATATGTATAATACCCTGCGAATCCCAAAAAACGGCCGCCATGACCTTTCCAGTCGATGGGACGGTTTTTGCTTTCTTTGGAGCAGGTTCACCCGGTAAAGTCCACTGCTTCGACTGCTCTTTCATTTCCGGGGTGTAGTAGTGGACCCACGTTTCGTCCACGGTCACGAAACGACGCAGAAACTCCTTCGGGTTACGTTTGAACACTGCCAAACACTGCTCCGAAGTAGTCAGTCGGTTCCGTTTTTGCTCCTCCGTGAGTAAACGCGGCATCAACCTCGCCGATACTATCTTCATACACAATTTTTCTTCTAATATGTGTTGTACCCTCTCGATTGAAACGTTTACAGCATCAACGATTTCTCGAAGTTTAATTCGGCGGTCGGCTAAAACGATATTCTCAATTTTCTTAACCATATCGTCTGTAGTCACCTCAACAGGCCGGCCTTGGCGATCCTCGTCAAAGACGGTTGTTGTCCCCCGCTTAAACTCGTTGTACCAATATCTGACGGTTGTCATAGAAGGAGCACATTCATGGTAAACCGCTTGCATTCTTACTTTTATTTCATCACATGTTTTTCCTTCCAAAAATAAGAATCTAATTACAGACCGATACTGTTCTTTCTCCATTTTAACAATTTTAAGTTCACGCCTTCACTGAATCGTTGTCAAATGAGAAAAAAAACAAAAGAATGCCATTTTTTTTTAATTTTCCCGCCTCTGAAAAATGGCTTAAAAAGGTGCTTTACTTATTTGCGGCCAGTGATATTAATATATTTAGAAAACTGGTACTTATCAAACAGCCCTCGTATTCCGACCAATTAAGAACCTCCTCCTTTTTTCAAAAAAGGACTTTAAAAAAGGAGGAGGTTCTACGTTCCACTGTATGTATGTTATGTACATCGATTACTCCGTCAATTGTAGACCGATTTTCAAAAAAAATATATATTGGTTTTTATTGGTCCCATTGTCACCAAGCCATGATCTGATGATGGGATCCCAGGGAAATCGAGGGCAACCCTCAAATTTTATAGGCACATTATGTGTTTCATATACTTTCTAAGGCTATTCAAGTATTTGCGTCTGGTAGTCATCATGTTGGTGAGCTGATGATGGAAGGTACAACTCCTTAACGGTTACGGTGAAATTGTGAAATAAAAATCTTTTAACTAAAAAGTATTAAAAAGTAGCATTAAAAAAAGCCTTAGAAAAAAAAAACATAAAATCTAAAGTTTTATGGCCTATAGCACTAGCAGAAATATGAAGTCGGAGCTTCATTCAAAGAAATTTCCGCTCGCATCGCACCGACTTCATGTTTCTGCAAGTTAGATGATTATTTTACGTTTTTTTTTTTTCAAGGTTTTTTTTGAAGGCGGTTTTACTTTTTAGAAGTCTGTCAAAAAGGTGATCCAACTTACCGTCAAAACTAATCCACGTTTTACGTTGAAAAATTGATGGCCGCTCAAAGCGATTGTGTCACCATGTATTTGATCCAGAAATCTTTGAACCTAAGTACAAATGAATACAAACAATAATTAGACCGATATCTCAGCACGAATCCTCCGAATCAATGCATGTTTACGAAAGTTGTAAACAGTTGACAGTTATATAGCCTCGGATACACTATAGCGGACACATGCAACGACATATTTCGGAGCATGTCGCTATTGTCGCTCAACTGAGACTAGCAACATGTTTTGCGTCACGTAAATGTGAGACGAAATGTTGCGCGTCATGTTAGATGACATTTTATCCGCTAGTGTAGGCATTCAAACTTATTGTTGACAGTGAGCTAATCAGTTATTTAAAAAATAACGCGGTGAAATAAATAGATCATTCACGTAGACATAAGTTTAGTCATACAAGCTATTCTAGCTCGGCTCCTAGGTGTAGCTGACAGCGGTGGACAACTCATTTTCAAAGTAATTTTTAATGGTTATTGTCAATTGTTGGGTTGTGCAATAGTGTAGACTAACACGTCATTCTATAAAGTTACGTCACTCTGTGCGGATTAGTCCAGAACATTTAGGACTTTAGATTAGATTTAGGTTTAGGAGCCTTATATGATCCGTTTAAAACTGAAAACGAGCGTCTCAGGTTTAACTTACAATGAAAATCGATGTATATATAGATGACAGTTTGTATAACTGCAAAACGACGAGCAGCAGGATTTGGTAACGTCCTTAACTACGTCATTTGGCTGTTACTAGTTACTACTAAAAGATGTTACTTTGTAGTCGTCTATTACTACTGATAGTTGTCCATTAGATGACAGTAAGAAACACGCAGCCATCAATGAAGTTATATATACTTACCTAATTACCTAACTAATAGCTGATGTGTTACTAGTTAGGCAGTGTTAGCTAGTTTGTTTAGATCTTAATTGTTACCTGGTATATCTTAAGGTATAATACTTATGTATAATTATATTGCTACGCCCTTACAGGGTAGTACCTAGGTTAACTTAAGTTAATTTTATTTACTGTGCAATAAATAAATAAATAAAGTTTGTAATTAAGTATAGTTCACATTTACAGTCACAACTCAATTTATAAAATTATTTGTTTTTAGCAAGAGAAAGCAGAAGTAACATAAAACAGAAATAAAATAGATCAACACTGCTTTTTAAGTTAGCACAACGTAAAAAATCAAAAACTTAAGTAACCTTAGCAACCACAAACAAAAGTCATATATCGCGCCTCAAACAACCAAGCCGCGGCGTTTCTCGAAGATTCCGAACTGTCACGAAGAACGCCGAGTCGAGCCGAACATTGCCGATGCACGGCGATTAATGTGCGACGTTTTAGTTGCTACAACTTACCTCTACACAATAAGCCGTTGAAGGCACGAAGTACAGCGCCTGCGCGGGCGCGCGACTGACGGTGTGCACGCGCGACGCGATCAGCGATACGGCCAGCGAGCGCGCAATCAGGAATCCGAACGAATACACGAAATACGTCGCTTGTTCATAGCCCCGCAGCGGCCTGCAAGCATACTCACTTCAATTGCAATCTATACCTATAAAACAGTACCGTGACTGACTGAATGACTGACATACAACGCACAGCCTAAACCACTGAACCTAGAGACTTGAAATTTGGCAAACAAATACCTTGAGTATCCTAGGTGCACTAGGAAGAGATTTTTCGAAATTCCCACGGGATAGGGAACTAGCCCATTTTGAAATACTTCACGAGGGCAAAGCCGCGGGGCATAAGCTAGTTTACCTACATAATTTGGCTATTTCGACAGTACCTAATTTCAAAAACGTTACTGTAACCAATTTGCAAGGCAATAATAATCTTAACCATGTGTGAAACATTGATCAATATGTTTGAATCCCCCAAGTCACCCTGAGCCCGCTGGGGACTCAATCTTCTTCCCTCGCAAAGCAAAAAGAGGACTCATGCCCGTTTTCACCAACGACACTTAAGTCATCACCTAGTCAGGGGACCCCTATTCTAAGTGGCCCCTTATATCTCTCCCTAACCTAATTTCGTTTTCACCATCTTAGGTAACGCCTTAATAGGGGTTACTTAACTAAGTGACGGTTTGTTTTAGCTATAGTGATTTCTAAAACCGGTTTTGTATCGATAATTTTTTTTAAGAGAAATAACTTCAAAAATCGTCTGTAAAAAATTAAACCAACATTATAAAAACATTAAACTATACAGATATATAATTAATACTAAATTGACGTCTTATTTCTTATTTTTAAATGTTGACTAGGCTGTATGGCATTATCTTTGCCATCCAGAAAAATCAGAACAGTTTACAACTATCAAGTTTTTTTAGAACTTTCGGTGCGATGATTGTAGTTTATTAGCGAGCATTCATTGACTGAAACTGGAATGATTAGTTATCTGATAATTTATTCATGAACTGTACATATTTTCAAAGTATTGTGTTATTCGATTTCTTTGAAACCCGTATAATAAAGAACAGACCAGAACCCGCGAGCGCGCATGTTAATTAATCGTTGGGTTTATAAAAAAACAGAATAGGATTATTATTTTAAGTGTAAACGGATAGCGAAATCAATAATAAATTGACACAGTGCGCGGCGTTATGATTGAACGCGGCTTCTGGTTTGTTTTGTATTCTGAGGGTCAAGAATAGACTGATGATGGATAATTAGTATTAGGCATTCGTCCAACTGCAATGAGGCCTTCCTTTATACAGAACTATTCTTCTTCTGTTTTGGGTTATTCTTATATTCCAAATACCTCTAATGTTAATTTTTTTCAAGTATGAAAAGCACGTTTTCTTTCGACATTCTACGAGTAGGTATATCTTATGAAAAATCTTTAGTACCTATCATACTTTGATAAATCATCTGATCTTCAGTCTGATCTAAATAACTTTGATGTGAATATTAAATCAATTTATTCAACAGCTTCCAAACTCTACAAAATCATTTAAATAGCCTTCCATTTTATATAAATATTATCAATCAAGTTAATTATTGCATAACAAATGCACGATAACCTATAAAAATTAAAACGCATCTGCGACTGCGCGAACTGTCACTTAGCGCTAGGGGGTCAATATTCGACCCCCTAAACTTACGGGACCCCCTAAGCAGTTAGGTGTTACTTAAGCGTTGGTGAAACGGAAATTGATCTTAGGTGTCCCCTAAAAGAGCTAAGGGATCTCTTAAATTTTAGGAGTCGTTGGTGAAAACGGCCATCACTGTGCCAAACAAGTGTGTCAGGGGTACGGCAATGCCCCTGCCAAGGCGAGACAAAAATAAGCGGGGCACTACCTTCCTTTTCGGGAAGCGTTTCGTCGTATTTTCGAACTGTCCTAGCTTTGGTCTCGATGGCGCTAGAAAGCTAAATTAATTAGAAAATCATGTTCGTGTCCATAGCAGACTTATCAAACATGACAAGTATTTGCATTCAGATTTAGTTATTGACTCACATATTATCAAGTTCTCTAGGGTAAGTCTTGCCTCAGGTCCTAGAACGCTGAGATTTGGTATTTTGGTACGTATGCTAAGATTTTCATATAAATAACAGGGAAAATCAAGGAATCGGCTACTTTCGCCCTCGAATCACTCGTTTATGGGCTGCGTACAGTCAGCAGCAGAAGTAGCTATATGAGTACAAACCAGGTAAGTAAGTACTCATAAAAATGTAAGCGTTACAGATTTCAATAATAACTTTACAGTTAAGTTGGCAATAACTTATGAACGTTTAGTGCTTCAATAATATCCTCCGGTTTCTAAACAGTCAAACTTTCAAAATTACAATACTTGATCTGCATCTTCAAATTAATAACCTAACCATAAAAACTTCATTTTTAAAACAAGCTGTTTTGCCGACTGTACTTTTGTTGCCTGTCAAATCATTTATTTAACAATTACAGAACAACACAATAATGGTTAGTAGGTACTTTACTTAAACTGTACTTGTATTGTCACCCAACTTACACAATCCATACCAAATTTCAGGTCGATGCTATTAACCGTCGAAGAGTTCCCTCCCGCGGAGACAATCCTGGCCGCACCACCCGAAATTCACTACTAGATTATTGTTTGAGATAATCGGTTGAGGAAACTGCTTTAACATGCAGTTGCATGATTTGACGGACAACTTATGCTGAATTGGATTGAGGTCTGGTCTGGGCTTGTGGGAGGTATTTTTATAAGTATCAGTTCTCTGCTCTGATTATCAATCCAGTTTTGGATGGAGTTATGGATCGAACTGCTATCTTGAACAAATGTTATGTGTTCGTTGGGATATACAATTATTGAGTATAAATTACTCCTTATTGACTTAAATACTCGTATGATGTCACGTAGTAGTTTCAGAGATGCTTCATTATTACCTTTCATCGGGTTCTCCAAATCGACACGAAGGAGTGGCATTGATTCCATCCCTGTTTTAAAAGAAACTGATAATAGTACATTACTGTAGAGGCCGGGAAGAAAGGGGTTGCCGGACGAAGGGGTTAGACGGCCGGCAACCCCTGTTCCGGCCGAAGCTAGTATAGTGCTTTTCTCTAACAATGCGAGGAAATAGAATGACTTTCTCCATAGATTTTGTCAAAATTTTCGCACAGTAAATGAAAGTTGGTTTAACTCAGAATACACAACAAATCAGGAAACGCATTCATCAATAATTTATTGAATCAGGCGTTACTTTGCGGAGGTCCATATTTATGAACTAAAAAACAATTACTTTGCTCACCCGCGACCACTAATTAGTGCATTCATCAATTTCGCTTCGTGCTTACACTTAAAATATGATCCTATTCTGTTTTTTATAAACCCAACGGCATTTATGCATGTAAAAACGACACGAAAAGTCGAGAAGGGATTAATTAATATTGTCATTCGTATAACACGTCACGATAAGCTTGCGTGCACGGAGGTGACTACGCCAAACACACTATTTAAGTGTAGTTTTAGTTGCTTCAGTTTTAGACGCGCTCGCGGGTTCTGGTTTCTTATGTATTTTAAGGTTTGAGTCAACCACTGTAGGTATTAAAAGTAACCATTACTATTACACAGCACTAGATAAATTCGACGGTCCCCGCGAATAACCGTGTAAGAGCTATTACACATTTTTTTGTTTTTTGTTTATTATACACACAGGCAAGCGTGCGCCCGCGGCGCGTCTGTAGCGTTGCCCCTAAACCCTATCAAAACAGTAAGATAGTTTTATTGATTTACAACTTAATTTAACTGCTGAATGGAATGTCACCATATTAATGTATGGATGATATTTGTTTCAATAGGTAGGTACAGTATAAGACGGAAAGGCTTTCCAAAAACAGAGCTCGTTGTATAGTTCATTGCGAACGGTGTCACGTGTGCGTATTAATGAAGTCATCTCGTAATGGCATTATAACCAACAGACTGTAGCACAAAACTACAAATAATGATTGCCTGACTATTTTGATGTCACGACTCACATTGTTTCTACAACTGTACTTATTTTCAAAACAACTTTTAGGAAATCATCAGCGTCCTTGACGCATTTTAATTAAGAACATCTTTTTTTTCTGAGACAGCGGTTTCGCCCGTTGTCAACCGGAAAACAAAACTGCAACAGGTCTTGAAATTGCTGTTTTGTCACTGGAGATGTGATTATAAAATCTTCTTCAGAAAATACTGTCTACGTCAAAATCATTCCTTTTTTTGGTTACGTAATATTTGTAGGAATGAACTCGACTCAGAACCGGCAAATTTATACCGTCGTTTAAACAAACAGCAGCGTGAGGGTTTAATTCGGCAAGTATTTAGTAGCCCGGAAAGGATCAAGTGTCTAAGATAACATCGAGATAAATATTTAATTCAATGATGAAACGCTTGTTCTTGCATTAAGGTTCAATCGGGATGGTTTTCTGGTGAGTTACAAATCATGCAAGTATTGCTCGACCTTTGCCTCAGAACGTTTAAGCAACACGATCAGATTCGCGATGCAACTCCTCCAACTCCCTATTTGGCAATCGATCACAATTAACACATAAAAGGTCAGATAGGGTATTTTCTCTGTACGAAATCGCAATTCGATTTTTTTTCGTTATCGGCCTCCATCCGTCGCAGAGACCGAAAAATATAGGCAAGATTGCTGACGAAGCAACGTCCTCTACCTAATAGTAACGCCATTCCACTATTTATTTGTAAATTTTGAACTAAAACTTTCATATCATTGAATTTATTTTCACATTATTGACAAATATCCAAAATACGTATATATATATATATATATACATATATATCAAGTTAGGTATTTTTACCAAAATTCTTATATCGTCTATATCTTTGTTCGGAAAAATGCTCATTTAAAATTTTCTTCACAACAAATACAATGAAAACAGTTACCTATGTGAAACTGGTAAAATAAGCAAAAATGTTAAATAAAAACGACCATGTGGGGAAGGAATTTAGATAAGTCTATTTAAAGTTTTTACTTACGAATTCCGGTAGAGCTTCTTTGTGAATTGGGGCCCTAAGGAGGTGGAGAAATTCTTTGGACTGAATTCTGAAATCTGCTTCGGATAATTCTCTAAATGTGTGCTTAGTCAGAGTTTGGTAAATAGAGTTCGCATTCGTTAAAACTTAGGTCTAGACTGGAAATAATTTAATTAATGACTGGAGATTGGAATTCCGATTTTATGACTCAGAACAGAATTTTCGTCACTTCCGAGGGTCCCGTCGTCAAGATACCAAACATTGGATTTCGAATTTAGGTTTAAATTTGTGGAATGGAAGATAGCCGAGCCGAGCGGGTCACGCCAACAGATGAAATAATTATGTAGTTCTGGATGTTCTGATAAACCAGGTTGGAAGGCGCCCCGTGGGCTGACATGGTCACACCAGGTGTACCAAAGCCTCAATAAAATATATGATAAAAAAAAGGCGCCCCGTAGCCAAAGGACATTTTTTGGACTTCAGATAGCATGGTGTCACAGCTTACATAATTGAAAGCGTTTTTGACATCGAATCCCCTCACCTCAGGACCGTATTATTTTAAAACGTACGGCATGCATATACTGCTGCTTCGTAATGCCCTTGCTGCCCAAACCTAGCTGAAGAGGCTGAAAATTGATTTTGGAGGCGATTGTCCTAAAGGTAGAGCCTATGGCAATCATACTGATTCCACCGTCTTTTTTTCAGGAGCGCGCATAGGTTTGCGCCACTGGGGGTCTCTGCGATTGAGGAACTCACCTGGCCTGAAAGCATCAGATTGATGAGCTTGATCAAACTGGTTAGAAGATTAGGATTACGTCCACCTGGAACGCCGACCAGCGCCGTGTTTTATAAAGCTACAAGTTACAATTTACAAGCGGAAGTCTCTTTCTAATAAAAGGTGATAGAATGAGACTTCCGCTTGTAAATTGTAACTTGTAGTTTTATAAAACACGTGTTGGGGTGATGCCGTCTAGGCCACCTGCGGTCCTTTCTTGAAAGACATGATGGCAGCAAGGACGCCATTTTCTGATGCTTTCAGACAAGGTGACGTGGGGACTGAATACTTTCGGGTAAGAGTTGACAGGGCGGGATGTTTTGAGAAAAAATTTGCCACAGTTCCAGGAGAGTTAGGGGCCGACGTGTCGCTAGAGAAAATGAGCCGAGCTGCGCCTCTAAGGTCTCCGTTGTTAAATTTAGCTTCGGCCTTCTTAGGAATGATGGCGGGATTTTTGTAGCTGCGTTGCTGATGGGAATACAGAAATAGAGTAATTAAGTTTTATTTAGAGGTTAGGGCATGGGCAACCTGGGTTACTTTTGTTGACGTGGTGAATATCATATGAAAAGATTAGAAGTTTTTCCCAGGAAAGCGGGGAATTCAGCAATGCAGTTGTCTAAAGCTTCGCATATAAGCAGATTATTTGCGACATTAAATCTAGCGCCCCGGGGATTCTTTTTAATACTGTAACATTATTTTTTAAAGTTGTTCAAACTCGAAAGGAAGGTCATGAGTTTGAGCTGATAGGGCTGCAGTAGTTCTAAGCGTGTGATTGATAGATTTATCTGGTTGTGGGAACGAAAACTTATGAAATTTACCGATATGAAAGGCAAGGCCACGGCTCCCCTTAAAGATGTTATTTTTACAATGAGGGCATTCCAGAAAATCTTCTTGGGAAACAGTGGAGTTGGGTCGAACATGGGCAGGATGGCTGTATTGGTTGCATGCGAAGCAAAGTTTATCAGAAAATAAAACTATTAACAAATATTAAAAATAAACAGAACACGCGGTAATTATAAACTTGCAATATTAGTCCTAGAACTGGGAATTTACGTCAAAAGAGTCAAGGGCCTTACTTATTAAGCTGCCAGCGGTGTCGCGGTAAAGCAGACTGCACTATTTACACAGGAAACTCTTATTTATGTACGAACTTGAAAATATGTACAAACGACGAATGACAGTGAAAATATCTAAATGTGTTAATTTCCACATTAAATTATATTAATATTTAAAAAAACAAGGGCAATCAACACTTATTTGTAGAAATACTTAAATCTTGTTCAACAGCAAACATCGCGGCGTGGTAGATTGAGAGAGGTAGGTAGATGGTACGTAGGTAGATATCGTATGTAAAATATTGCTATCAAGTTATAATTTCCAGTTCAGCGCTAAAAACCTACACTTTTCTATTTTTCATAAAATTCTTGAAGATGCTTGGTATGTACAGACCCAAAAGAAGAAAACTTAAGGATCGTGTGTAGGTATAGATAGCTGCATCTATAATATTAGATGACATCAAAACTCCACGCTATTATACCTCACAATTTCCACCACCAGATCGTTTTGTTGAAATAGCTAAAAGTGATAATATTTATAAAAAATATTAAGTACGTTATTAGAACAAAGGATACTGAACTGACTGAAGCGCAAGAAAGATACTGCCACCGCCTCCCGAAAATGTATAACCATTGCTCATTATAACGGCTTGCTGACCTCGTTCATTTATTTCATATTTGATCTACACACATATCATAAGTCCTCTATAATGCGTTCAGAAACCGTAGAAAATGACCAGCATTTCAGCACGTCGTCGTCTTCTCGCCGATAGCGCCACCCAACCACCACCAGCAGTAACGTAATATTTTCGATATCGTATTCGTTGTTTCAATATTTGAAAATCGACGTAATTTACAATCATAGTGAAACTAACCGGATCACTCACGTATATAAGTCGAGTTCAGTTCGGCATGTATGAATAATAATGTAATAATTTACAATAAAAAAAACTGTTTACGAAACGTCAGCTTGGTATGTTTGTCTATGATGAAAAAAACCAGTCAAATTCGTGACAGATATGGGTATGATATGCCTTCGGCTTCTGAACCCATCTTAGAGTAGTGTAGATAAAGTAATGTATGCAACTCTATTGATAATTTATGTAACAGTTGCATTAACTACTATTACTCGGTATCGCAGCATTAATTGATTAAAAATACGCAGCAACATATCTTATTAAACGAAGCCTCCCTTTTCCAAATTTTAGCAATTGCTCACGACTGCCACACTACTGATCAAAACCCAAATTTTAGTATAGAATGCTTTTATAATACACAAACAACATTCTGATACCCCAGTGATTTTTAATGCTATAATGATAATGTAAACATTATTGTTCATTTATCTAATAAAAATGTTTGGTATTTATTACTTAAAAATAAAGACAAAGGCGACCCGGAAGACCTAGACGGCGATGGCGGGATGAACTGGACTCCTTCTTAAAGGACTGGCCGCTGATTGCTAAGGACCGAAAGCAGTGGAAGTATTGGGGGGAGGCCTTTGCTCAGCAGTGGGACAGATCAGGCTAATAATAAATAAAATATTTTTTTATAATTACATATCATATATATTATGTTATACATCAAGTTGTCTTTTTTTCAGATTCAGAATATAAAAACAAAGATTTGATCGTTCAGATTACTACGTGCCATTCACGTTGAACTGTTCTTCAGTGTTGCCGCTGGTCATACATTGGGTTGCCGTACTCGAGAGAATAAACTGCCGTATTTAAACAAAAAATACCGTACAAAATAAATGATTATTTATTCATAGAAAATTAATCAACATACATACATACATTAGGTACATATAATCGTCCCACGTTAACTCTGCATAAGATATTAATTGGCAACCCAGAAAAATCACGCTGTGGTGATACTTTTTTCATGTCACTGAGACTTTCTTTAATTATAAATAATAATGATATTAGTAATCAAACTACCGAGTAACGGTTCAATAATTACCGATAGTGTCTTCTTCAACCTCGACATTGGCGAAATCATCGATAGTATCGATGAAGTTGTACTTTTAAAAATATTGAATTGAATTGTTGTAATCAAAAATTGTTGTTGTTTTTTTATAAATATGGTTTTGCCGTTGTACGGTAAAAAAATCTAGAATTCGAAATATGAGAGGTATTTTAATAGTGGATGAACGATGACCTGTTTAATTTATCAAAAGTTGAAAACGTGGTGTTCGACTATAAATCAGTATTGCCATAAACAAACTTTAGATTTCTACTGTTGTCAATTCGTTGCAGAGTTATTGTGGGTTGATTCTATTCATCACTCCTCTCTTCCCATCAAATCTATAATATTGCCTAAAATGACATCATTCTCATAATCGGGTGTTTTTTTTTATTTTAACAATCATTTCGGGGGTTGGCTTAAACCTTGCACAGTTCGAATGCTTTCTGGTCTGGCAATGCACTGTTTCGATAATAATGTTGCGCTTATGGTAAATGTGAAGAGGCGGTTTCTTTGTTTTGTTTTAATTAAATTTACAGCACTGAAGATTCTTTCTGAATCGGCATTTGAATGTGGCAAGGAAAGAACTTTTAGAACAAATTTTGCCAAATTCCGAAATAGTGGCTCCGGGAAATTTAATATCTTGCTCCAAAACGCATCAGGTGACATTGTTTCTACGTTACAAAATAGATCTTCGGGAAGAACTGTATTCGGGAGAAGTCTTCATTCATCGTCTATTGCTTGATTTTCTTAATTTGTTTTATTTTTCATGATGCAAGGAACCTTTAGCATCGTGGGTAACAAAATTGGCTCCGTGGTTCTTTGAGCTTGAGAAACTTTGGCGACAATATCGATAACTTCTGCAGAAATACGTATCTCGAAAAATCGTATCTATTCCTGATTTGACAGCATCCGGTAATGAGGAAGTCTCTACATCTTTTTTGAAAATAAGAAATCAAGTCTGACCTTGATTGAACATTCTGGGTCGCTGTTTCAGTCATTACTTGTACTCCGAAATAAAATATTATCAGCTCGTAAAAAATATTATTGTTTAGTCGGGTCAATACTGTTCAAGTTGTTTTGAACTATTTAGTCTCGTTTCATATGGCACAACAAAAGTTCTTGATATGTTGCTCTCATTTTTCCGTCTGGTTCTGTTATGGCAACACCACTTTTTTGAAAATATTAGTTCAGGTTTACGAATTTCGGCAGCACCCATTGCAAAAATAGAAAAAATTGCTTCATGCATGGGTCATTTATGTCCTTAAATATAAGCTCTGCTGAGACAATACGCTCATCGAGACACTTTTTGTGAAGAAAGATTTAGAGAATTCCAATAGTCGATTAACAACGGCTAGGAGAGACAGCCATCGTGTCTGGGAAGTGTGCAATATTTTGTGTACTTTGGTGTTAGTGAGCGCTTGGAACTCGACCAATTCTAATTGACGTTTTGAGCTGTGCTTAAAGATCCCAAATACATTTCGCGCTAAATCCTCACACCGCCTTGGCAATTCCTAGCAAGCTTCGCTTGCACGTAGGTGTAAAGAGTGGCAGATACAATTAATAATGATTATGCCGGGATTATTTGCCATAAAACGACTAGCTACTGAATTGTACCGGCCCATCATGACGCTATAGGAATATTTCGATCCTGAAAGCTTATGATGATCGAATCATAAATGGCTGCTCCGGTTGCACCTTGATTTGCAGCGTCAAAATCGTCCTTCTCGAATAAAGCTCGCAGTTCCCATAAAAAGCTTGAATTTTTTCCCATTTCTAAGACGCACAACAATGCACATTGTTTTATTGATGAAATGTCAGTAGACTCGTCGACTAACACACTGAATTTGATCGATTTTAATAGTTTCTAGATCTTTTTTGTGACATTCCCCAATAACGTTTTTTATAACTCCTGTACATTTTGTTCTTTTCAATTTAATACTTTTTATTATTTCACTCAAGTGATCCATGTTTTGAAACGAAATGTTATGCTCAGCCATGAATGAACATAACTTTAATTCCAGTTCGGCAACTGCATTTTCATAGGAGGAACTGCCATCAGATTTTTTGAAAAAAGAATGTATTGGCTTAGAAACTTTTATATTTTTCATTTTTCTCGTATGTTCAGCGTTAGACATGTGTCTTTTTAAAGTTGAGGTTTCGCAGGATATCTTCACATCGCATGGTCGACAATACGCCTCATAAATATTATTTTTATCAGGGCCAATCCAGTCTTTGAATTCGCTATCTGATTCCCATTGAAATCTATATTTTTGGGCTCCATGTTTACGTTTCCTACATTTCTTAGGGGTAGATGGACCCGCAGTATCGTCTTGCAAATCCGAGGACATTATAAATTATTTCGAAAGACACTGCAGACTGGAGAACGAATGAAATAAAAGCCAAAGGATCAGAAACAAGAAATGCATTTTGAATTTGAAATTTAGACAGAACAGAAGCCAATATGTTTTTTAAAAAAGTAAACAGATATGTCGACATAGGTTTGTAACGGCTATACCAGCCTCGTTACAATACCCGGTCGGCCTTGGAAGACAAAAACCTGAATTGCCAAAAAAAAAGGTTTTTTCCATAAGAACACCACCATTTTTACATAAAAAACACGAATAATAAAAAAAAAACAATTTGATAATTAATGTAAGATATGGATGACATGGTTAATAATTTGAACAATGATGTTGTTATGCATAATGAGAATTGTACATGAGAACGATTTAAACTTTCACCATAATCACACAGTCATACATCATTCTAATAAAGTTGTGGTTGAACAAAAGTATCAATCAACCAAAACAAAGCTCATAATAAGAGCCTTTTAAGCTCAGGACAAACTTGATAAAACATTCTCATAATGATAGAGGCTTCTTTATTGTAATCAGTTATCAACCGCTGATATAATTAGATGATAGTTGAAAGTAAGTACATATATACAAGTTTACAGTGAAAAACTGTTAAATATAATATATGCAAAACAAATAATGTTTGTAATTATAAAAACTACAAGAATATACGAGGCTTATTTAAGGATTTGATGCCGCTCTGAGAACGAGAACCGGAGGAACAAGAGAGGACCAGAGGCCAAAGAACCACATTAAAGACGTGCACACAGAAACGGTTGGAGTTAGTAGAACAACCTCAATTCAAAGCTTGGAGAGCTAGGTATTTAAGAAGTCCCAACAAACAAAAGCTTGTCGTTTATTTTGATGAAACCTGGGTGCATTTGTCACTACGCTGTGAATAAATGCTGGCAGTCTACGTCCGAGTATGGCATACGAAAATAAAATACTACAGAAAATACGACAGTGCTGGAAATAGACAGATTATAATCCACGCAGGTTCTGAACACAGTTTTGTATTTGGAATTCAAAGAAAGGGGATTATCATGGCCTTTATCATCACATTATTTGTATTTTTTAAGTAGATAATATAATTAACGTTTTTTCCCAAGCATTATTACTTCTTCCTACAGAAATAACTATTTTCATTTATCGATACATTGACAATGTTATTTCACGTATTAATTCAGAAACGACATATTGTATTTCAATAGCGGTTTAATAATATTTATTGCAGCGTAGGACGTGGTGCTGTCTTATTTATGTTTTATACTTAAACGAAATAAGTAAAGAATAAGTTCATTTTTAAAGGTTATTTTCCATTGACAATTTTACGTATGCAGTACACAGTATCCTTTATTTTTCGTTCTTATCGTTGGTTTAACTGGATTATTTGGAAAAAAAATATATGTTAGGAATTTATACAAATAATTATCTAACAAAAAACTGTCGCTATTCTAGAAAGAAGAAAAAAAATCCTATATTGTTCAAAGTTATTTTTTGGCAAATATTATTTATGATATTTAAATACTATTTATAGTATTTGCGAGCCTCTATAATTATATAGAATATTGTTACAAAAGTTAACGTAAATTGCTTTAGGCAATGTGGAAAAAAAAATAATGTAAAAAAACATATCTCAGAAAATAACAAAGATAAAAAAAAAACTACAACTTAGAAGAAATAATACTTGTCACAAAAGCTCATATTACAAAAAATACAGTGAACATTTAGTGAAAGGGCAGCTTTTCCATGCAAACATGGCTACGATCTTTTTAAAAATGTAGTTAGTATTTTGGCCAAGTTACGGCGCTCAATTATTTTTACGTCGTGCGTTCGTATTGATATTTCTTTCCTTACTTTCAAAACCCGAATCCTATTCTAAATGCTCACAAACTATACTGCTACTACAGTTGTAGATGTTTCGTAGGTCCCACTAAAATAATCCTATTATTAATTATATTGAAGGTATCTTACGCAAAAGTGTGTAGTAACTGGAGGCAGATGAAAAATAGATTGTTTGCGAAAGATATGAATATGATGCCTCCTACGGCGTCGTCGACCCGTCTCACCAGATAGGTAAGTCGACTGTAATCCTCGCGCATTGTGCGCCAGAAGGACGAGGGCGCGAACTGTGAACAGAGCCCGTACCCATATCTTGCTTTATTATACTACAAATAAACATATAAAATCTTTAGGGACATCATTCTATTGACGGTAGTAAATCTGTATACTCAAAGTTTATTTATTGCTTTGTTCGCACATTGCAGCAAGTCACTGTGAATGACCTCCGACAGTAATCTCCATCCAATATTACTATAATAATTAATCGAATATTTGGGGGGCTAGGCGCACACAGAGCTTAGTTTTGATTTGAGTAAATTGATTTACTTACTTTTCCATAAACAGACAAAATTCTGCGGTTCACTTGATCTAATCTTGACGTTAAATAAAGACTGATGCAAATCACAAACAAGTCTGAGAAGTTCCAGTTGAATGTAAACTGAATGTTAATAAACTGTAAATTAACGCAAATCGATTAGTATTAATTTAAGACATATCTCAATTTCAGGGTAAACAATGTACCTGCACAATAGCTCCAATTATGTGGTTGTATTTGATATAGTGAAAAACCCAAGGAAAGCTGGCTGTTGTAAAGGCTTCAAAGACATTTCTTCCTGGCTGGCAGTCTATGGCTCCTGCGAGTCCAGATAGATCGGATAGTAAGTGTTCCACTGCAATGGTTGATAAACTTAATCAAAACTTTAAAAAGGCATTTCATACATAAGTACAGATTTTAGGTACACTGTTTGCATACCAGGAGACTAAAGGGATGGATGCCCAGTTCATTACAGATGGGTATTGAATGACGACTTTCAAATGCAAAAAACGTAAAATTAAATAATTATAAACGCTTTAGTGACAAGGTGACAACCTAATACACTTACCAAGAGCCAAAGATAGAACAATTACACATGAAATGTTGCATTTCTTTATTAGTGTTTTATCTACGTTGGGATCAGATGTTTCCGTTTTAGCGATTTGCTGGCTAAGTCTCGGCCACCTTACTGCCAGTCGAAGAAACAGGATACTTGTTATGCAATTTGTAGAATAAAATACCAAAGATGCTGAAACAATAACGTGTAAGTCTTTTCTTTACAATCAATAATTTTATCGAGGGATTAATTAAAGTCAATATATACCCGAGGTGGTAGCTTTTAGCGAGGGTGTCATTTGATCAAAGTGCTTATTTTGGTCTCGATTTAAACCTGCTCATTTAATTTACAACTATTCATTATTGTTGTATTTCGCCACATTTTCGACCAGGGGGTAGAAAATAATTTCATTTCAATCGTTTACGAGTCACGCTCTATAAAAATTCTGGGTGTTACGTCAATAAAGGTTAATAATTTAATGTGGACGATGTGAAAGTACTAGATATCCTTAAATACAAGTTTCTGATAAGTAAAAATTTAAATACCGATAAGATACTCATGTTTAGCACTGAACTATCATGAAAGACTATGAAAAATATTTCACATAAAACAGTGTTCTTTAGGGATGGTACAATTTGAAGTTGTTCCTACACCTTTATTACCAGCTGTAGAGTATTCATATAAACAAAAAGCACAAATTAATACATATGCGTCATATTTGAGTGTTTTTTCCATAGTGCGGGATATAAATATTTTATTAATTAACAAAGTCAAGTGCGATTATGAGAAAGCCCAAATAAACGCCATGAAAGCGATTTTCCCCAATGGCCTGCTTTTTTCATTTTTAAAGGGCTATATTACATTATACTAAAGGGCTTAACTTAACCTTTGTGATAAGAAGGAAGGACGGAAACTAGCCTTTTTACCCGACTGCGAAACGCAAAGGATGGTGATGTGTTTATCAGCCTATTGCAGCGAAATATTCGCGGTAAGAAGAAACTTTTCCTTATTCTTGCAATACGAAACCTCTTCACGTTCCAGGCCACTTTATAATGTTTGGCATAATGATATTCAGAAATTCTAAATTTGTATTATGATTTTTTTGGCTGTCATTGAGAGAGAATATTGACTTCATTGTTTGCATGGATTTGAGATTGTGAAGATTCGTAACAAGCTTTATTGTCTTTGTTGGTATTATAACTGTCCGTTGAGCCGCCTTGCTCTTGTATATTTTAATTCGGAACCTAGAAGCGCTAAATGCTGTGTGTTTTCGATTATATACAATATTTCTAAAATGTAGTTTTCCCGGCATTTTAATCTGGATATTGAATAGTTTTACTTTCCCAAATACTCCAGCGCCCGGTGAGCCTACAGATTCTATTGATTCACCAAAGGGCCATAGTTAGGACCTTTAGGTTTAATGGTCCATAAGCCCTACGACCAAACATCATCCGGTGAGTCCAACGAGTCAACGAGTGATACGTCACACCAACAGCGCTGCAGTGGTTTATCCCTATTCATTGGACATTTAATTTTATATTTGGTTTCCTATTTCCTTATCTGTTCTTTCTGATGTAAATTTTTTTATTAGCATAATCTTTAAATTGTCTATTGATGTTTAGCCGGTACAATCTATAAATATTTTCCAAATTCTAAACGGGACATGTATCCTCCTTTCTTTTAGGCGTTTCTTTGGCTTTAGTCTTTAGACCCTTTAGGTATCATTCATCTGCCACCTCATCCCACCCACCATCAACCTCGCTAAATTAATTTTCGCAGATTCAAACCGGCTTCTTACGCCACACTTTGTAGATAGTGTATTTAACTCTGTTCAATTTCAAAGATATTGTCTTATCCCTTATGGTCTAAATCTTCGCTCCTTTTGCACAGTGGTATTTAAGCTTTTTATAAGTTCCGTGTTCTATAAATAAATATGTCTGTTCCATGCATCACCATTTTAATTATCGCACAGTGAAAAATCCTACGTGAACCTCGATCCTCCACAGGCGAGGCTAAGCGAATATTTATTTATTTATAATTCTGCACTATTTATGTATGTATGTTTTGTTCCTTTGTGGCACTCTAGAGACCGAACGCGTGGGCCGATTTTAATGATTCTTACGTCAATTGATTTGTATTAATCTTGCGAGTGTGACAGTAATTTAAATCGAATATGACGACCACCAGACGCCATATCGTGAAAAATAAAAAAAATAAAGTCGACAAACTGTATCAAGTGGGGTATCAATGAATAGGTATTTGAAAATCAAGTTTAGATTTCCTTAATCATTTTTTATTTAGAGTGACCGTTTAGGATCTATAACTGGTTAAAGTTAGTTCGCAAACATTTTCAGTTTATATGACTAAAAAGCTTTAAATAAAACAAAATTATTCAAAAACAAAAAAACCGACTGCAAAAACATTAAATAAAAAGAGGAAAACTAGCTCATTATAAGTAGTTTATACATAGGCAGCTTGAATATTATAAGGACTGCAGGCGGGGGCAAACAAAAATGACGAAACAGCAGCTGTAACATGCCCCCGCCTGCACTCCTTATAATATTCAAGGTAGGTATACCTGTATGTATAAACTACTTACAATGAGCTAGTTTTTCTCTTTTTAGTCAATTGTTTTTGCAGTCGAGTTTTTTTTTTTTTTATGTTCCCCGGTTACTCAAAGATGGACCGATTTCGAAAATTATGTTCTTAATTATTTTCTAGTTGGGCCCATTGTCCTGGGCTTTGTCATGGGCCAAACAGAACTTTGCGCTCTGTGTTTATTTGTTGTTTATCGTGAGTTTTGTGACTAAACTTGTGTAGAAAAAGTAATATTATCACAGATAAAAGGTATCCTAATGAAGTTATTATAAGAAATACTGATTTGCGTATAATAATTACCCAAAAATTTAATGAGTTTATTGCCATGTACATAGGGTTTGCTAAAATAGATGTTTTTGACTTACGCGTTGTTACAAAGGTAATGTTTGCTGGGAATTATATTGGAAAAATCATCATGGATGGAGAAGAATCTTCAGATCTAGGTTCTTTTTAACGATTTATTTTTTTAACAAGTAAGTACTGTTAACAGTGCGTGAGCGCTTAGATTAGGATTCGGGTTCGGGTGAATTCGTATTGACATCTCTTTCTTTGACATAAGAAGCGCCATCGCCATTGACAGCCGAAGTATTGCTAAAACCCGAATCCTTTTCTAAATGCTCACAAACCGCACGTGTAGTAACTATAAAGTTATACGTACCATTAGCAGATAAATTAGGGTTCGAATCTGTGAATAATTTAAGAAGACAAAAGGATACAAGGAAAACCTGTCCGATGATTGACGTCACGCTGTAGGCGAATCTCCATGATTGTACTCGAAATCTGCAAAAAGATGCGACGTCATTTTTCGTTTATTTTTTTAACGCATCGATGAAAAAAAATCTGATTACCGAACCTCATCACAAAATTTCACGAGGATCGGCTGAATTTTGAACATTGTTCGTTTTTTTTTTCTTTAAAAAAAATCCAAAATGAATCGACAAAAATCTATATAATTAGCGAACCTGCTCACAAAATATCACGACAAATGTCGATTGAGAAATGCGACCTATAGGGAACGGCCGGACAGACAGCGCCAGCGGTCGTACCAGGCGGACATAAAGCGAAGCTGAAACTTTGTTCGCTTGGCCAATTACGATTGAATAACTAGTGACTCTGAGCTGTAGACCTCGCGACCTCATTTTGAACAGTTTTCGTTTTGTTTTTGTTTTTGTTTTTTTTTTTTCAAAAAACGTGTAAGTACAAAAAAAACATATAAAGGCTAACCTACCTGCTCAGAAAAAATCACGGGAATATGCTGAGAAATTCGACCTGTAGAGGAGAGCAACCGGACAGACGGTGGACATACGAAAGCATTTTTGTCCAAATTACCTACTGTTGTAATGTTTCCCGTTTTGTTAAGGAAGGAATTTATAGCAAATAAAACAATGGAAAATGTTAAAAATAAAATAATACACACAAAACTGACCCTTTCGTCGAGACAAACAACGACGAGGGACTTTTATTTCCCCTCGGCAATTTCTCAGTTATCGGGTAACCTAGAACACTGGCTACTAACCTTAATTTCTCAGTTATCGGGTAACCTAGAACACTGGCTACTAACCTTAATTTCTCAGTTATCGGGTAACCTAGAAAACTGGCTACTAAACATAATTTCTCAGTTATCGCGTAACCTAGAACACTGGCTACTAACCTTAATTTCTCAGTTAACGGGTAACCTAGAACACTGGCTACTAACCTTAATTTGCTGGTGCCAGTCTGACTAACACCCATGACAGGGTTAAGGCCAAAAAGCTGGCCTATTATGATGGTTAATTTCATAGCTGATTGAAAAGTAGCGCGGTAACCACTGCTGTCAGCTGCTATCAATGGTGTCATAAATATTTCTGGTTGTGTTTTATGATGATCTGTAAAATATCATGTATCTCTGTCAATCGAGCAACATCGTCTTCTTGAATAATTATAATAAAGCACAGATACTTACAATATTTCAATAAATCTGTTTTGCTGTTTGTTAATTTTGCTTCCGATACATAATACATATCTATACCGATACAAGCCTGAAGCTTATTCACATACCTAATAATGTAAGTGCAAATCGGTAATTACCCGTCATTGATCTTATTACACATTATTTTATGTAAGTATTGTTTTTACTCGAGGACTTAATTTTTTTTGTTAATACCTAAACATAAAGTTAACATGTTACATAACGATAGAGATTCAGTTAATGTAATGCATAGGTACGTTAAATATTAACTAACTAAGGTTTGATAAATTCCTCCACGTAAGCGCAAGAGCTGTGATTCGAAATGACTGTGGCTCAGTAATTGACTTTCCATTTAAAATTAAAACCTTGTAATTCAGTACGACTCGATCGATCTCTTTCACTACAAAGCCTGTTATTGTGCTGTCACGAACGTCTGGTAGCAACACATAACATGGAATCTTTTGAAGCCTCGAGGGTAGGCAATACAATACTATAAGTGGTCCGCGAAAGGTCACAAGTAATAACTTGTCGTGCTCTTTTATAAAGAGGGCCATAGCGAGTCAAAAATCCGCTAGGATCGCTACCGTCGGGTGAGGTCTATCTGTCAATTTCCACCAATCACAGGCCAGCAGCTTGTCTCTCATTGGTATTTTTGACTCGCGATAGCCCTCATTAAATACCAGTTAGTGATCTTTAAGCTTTTAATTAATGATTTGGTCTCTTAATTAATGTTTTTATTTTTCAATAACATTTCCTTGCCTGAAATCTTAATAAACTAGCTGGTTATATTTTAAAAAGTGACAATCCAGTAAATTTAACCATCTCGTTTACACCCTTGTCTTATGAAGGTTAAAAATATGTACCTACTTAGGTACTTAAAACTACAAGATAAGATAAGTTTTATTTGCCAAAAATAACAGTAAAAGGTACAACTAAATACCGACATTTAAAATCAAAAACATAGCAAGTACTATAACTAAAAATAAAAAAAATATTCCGACGAATTGAGAACCTCCTCCTTTTTTTGAAGTCGGTTAAAAGCATAACTTTATTATACCTACTGCGGCAAAAGGGACAGAGCCAGATAATGCTGCGCTTGCGCGGAAGCTGCCGGCGCTGGTTTTCAGATCGCCCTTGATTAGTCACGTAATCAGTCGAGTTTACTTAGCCGTACATGTTTAGGACTAATCCGTAGTCCTTCATCTAGAAGTACTCATATCCCTAGCGAGTTGAACACTGCGTGCTAGCACTTTGCACGCTCGGATGCTAGACGCGGCTGACAGCGACCAACAACTTAACGGTTAAACACGACTTACGTACGTACATACATTGTTGGTGAATTCAACTAATACTTAAATAGTTGATTAAACTTACGGAATAGGAGTTATTTTAGTATTTGTACAATACCAAGTTAACTAAAAAACGAAAATTCCTAGTGCACGCCCGACTGGCGCTAAGCTTTATTTAATCGAGTTTTGACATGCATTGGTGGAGCTGGTTATTATTTTATTCATATTTAATAATGACGCCCAGCTAAAGAAAATACGAGCGCGCTGTTAAATGTACAATTTGTTTGGTGAATATTTTCAGAATGTTGTGATAGTCAACATTGCTCACAGTTACTCTGAATACAGCAATATGACGCGTTACTAACTAACCAGGGATTTATTAAGGAATTTATTAAGCGATTTAAATCTCAATTAAATTAATTTAGAACCATTTGCGCCTAAACTAATAAACACAAGTAATGCTTTGTGTATACTGCGCTACAATAATCAGGCATTATAACGGCACTTCAATTGAAAAGCTTTGCGTGTGACAATATTAATGATTCCTATAGACACCATTTTAAGACCATTATTAATTCACTTTGGACTTTCAGTGCGATGCTTAGCGTTAAATTATTTTAAAACGATACATGCTTTGTTACTATTTGCGTGCAAAAGTGATAAAAAAGAATACTTTTTAAAATTTGACGTAATTAAGAACTTCACCTTAAAAAAACTAACAAACAAAATTATGAAACTATCCACCTATAATTTTTAAAGTTTTTAATTAACTTGCGATGTACGTATGTAAGTAGGTATGTATGTTCGGGTCAAATCTTAGAAGCTAGATTTGAGCAACTTCCAGTAGTCGGATTGAATTGAAATTTCGTATAGGAATGTAAGTTTGAAGTTAATATACACTATGTACGATGATAAGAGCGTGACCGGTAAAACTTATAGAAAAGAAATGAATTATCCTGTGAAATACTATAATTAAATAGCTTACTAATTGCACATTCATGCTTTATTTTTAATAAGGCGTTCAGTCTCCCGAATTATCTATAATCGCTTGGCATCTTTGAGGCATACTTTACACCAATTTTTCAGCGTAACTGCGAGGTAAAGATCTCCATATGGACTTCAGTTCTCGAGTTAGGTCAGCAATGCTAACAGTATGTATTCCTCGTTATTTTTGCTTCATCTACGCCCACACATTTTCAATTAGATTGGCATCGGGTGATTGTGAGGGCCAATCCAAAATGTCGATGCCATTTTGGGCCTTCCAAGTAGTACAGACCCGACTTCGGTGTTTGGAGTCATTATCCTCTTGTTGGATCCAGGAAGCATTATGCCTTGGAAATATCTTTATAGCGAAAGGTAACAATGTTTTTTTCGTGTATTTTGATCATTTTTTGAGCGTCCAGTATACAAGTGAACAAGTGCAAATGGCCAAAACCTTGTTTTGAAAGGCATCTCCAAACATGCACCTGTACCAGGTGTTTCACGGTACGTACGAGCACTCTGGTGCCAGCCGTAGACCAAGTCCGAGTCGAGTAATTAGCTGCCCAAAACGAAGCTTCATCGAAAATTATTTCATTATTCCAATCTCGGTTTTTGTTTTCACTCGCCTGTGACAGCCGCTTTTCTGTGTGTTTTTCAGTAAGGACCGATTTCTTCGCCGTACTCCGATATTTCAGTCAATTTTCAATCAAAAGTCTTCTTATTGTATCTACAGATATACCTAAACCTTTTTTCTTATATTGTTCTTGCCCAGAACACAATGGTAATAGTGATTTTTTTGAAAACATCTATAAAATCCGCTTATCGTCTGCAGAGGAGGTTGATTTTTTATTCCATGTTCTGAAACGTCTTCGATTTATTCATGTACTTGGCGGCCTGACTGCGTGACATTTTAGGTCCTTTCGGATGTTTACAGAGGAACACTGCTTCATACGAGGGCTGTTTGATAAGTACCCGTTTATGAAAAAAAAAAATTTTTTTTTGTATACATGCATTTATTTTTCTACGTAGTCACCTTTTAACTCTATACATTTGTTCCACCTATACTCAAGCTTCAATAAACCATCCAAAAAGTATCATTTTGGAAAGTCATTAAAATAGGCCTCTGTGGCGGCAATGACTTCGTCATTTGATCCAAATCGCTTGCCACCGAGCCATTTTTTTAGGTTGGGAAACAAAAAGAAACCGCATGGGGCCAAATCTGGAGAATACGGGGGGTGAGACAATAGTTCGTAGCGTAACTGTGCTAATTTAGCCGTCACAACTCTGGACGAATGAGCCGGGGCGTTGTCGTGATGAAACAGTACTTTTTCTTTTTTAAATGGGGTCGTTTGTCCTTCAACACGGCGTCAAATTCATCCAATAAATTGGCATAGTACTGCCCTGTTATTGTTTTTCCCTTTTCTAAATAGCCAATATGTATAATACCCTGCGAATCCCAAAAAACGGTCGCCGTGACCTTTCCAGCCGATGTAACGGTTTTTGCTTTCTTTGGAGCAGGTTCACCCGGTAAAATCCACTGCTTCGACTGCTCTTTCATTTCCGGGGTGTAGTGGTGGACCCACGTTTCGTCCACGGTCACGAAACGACGCAGAAACTCCTTTGGGTTACGTTTGAACACGGCCAAACACTGCTCCGAAGTAGTCAGTCGGTTCCGTTTTTGCTCCTCCGTGAGTAAACGCGGCACCCACCTCGCCGATACTTTCTTCATACCCAATTTTTCTTCTAATATGTGTTGTACCCTCTCGATTGAAACGTTTACAGCATCAACGATTTCTCGAAGTTTAATTCGACGGTCGGCTAAAACGATATTTTAAATTTTCTTAACCATATCGTCTGTAGTCACCTCAACTGGCCGGCCTGGGCGATCCTCATCAAAGACGGTTGTTCTCCCCTGCTTAAACTCGTTATACCAATATCTGACGGTTGTCATAGAAGGAGCACATTCATGGTAAACCGCTTGCATTCTTACTTTTATTTCATCACATGTTTTTCCTTCCAAAAATAAGAATCTAATTACGGACCGATACTGTTATTTCTCCATTTTAACAATTTTAAGTTCACGCCTTCACTGAATCGTTGTCAAATGAGTAAAAAAACAAAAGAATGCCATTTTTTTTTAATTTTCCCGCCTCTGAAAAATGGCTTATAAAGGTGGTATACTTATTTGCGGCCAGTGATATTAATACATTTAGAAAACGGGTACTTATCAAATAGCCCTCGTATGGTGTAGCGAACGCGGCACTCATTTTGAAAAATTAGCTTTTGGCGGGAAAACGTCAAAAGTTTATTTTTTATTTTTATAGAGAACTGTACGTCAAAGATCGTTCTACTCAGCCAGTACTTTTTTTTCTACGTGCCATTTTAAAAATTAAATTTATTCCGGTCACGAACTTGTCAAACACACTGGAAGTACATTTAGCAAAAAAAGCATATATATTAAATATGTAATTATTAACAGAAAAGTTATTTATCAACTAGGAAATGACAGATTGAAAAATTAAGTTTACAATATTACCTACTAGCTTTTACCCGCGACTTCGCTCGCGTGAACCATAAGCTTTTTAAACAAACCAACATGGAAGCAAGCAAGCATTGATGCAGGCCTGCAATCATGTATGCAATGCAAGCAAGTATTTTTCAAGCAAGCTAACATGAAAGCAAGCAAGCATGTAAGCAAGCATGCAAGTATTTTGCACGCAAGCGAACATGAAAGCAAGCAAAGAAACATGCAAGCAAGCATGCAAGCAAGCAAGCAAGCATGCATGCAAGCAAGAATGCAAGTATTTTGCAAGCAAGCAAGCATACAATTAATGCATCATGTAAATGGGCCTTAAGAATGCAATCATGCAAGCAAGCATGCAAACAATCATGCAAGTAAGCTTGCAATCAAGAATGCAAGCAATATTGTAAGCAAGCATGCAAGGCAGAGAACAAGCATGCAAGTATTTTTCAAGCAAGCAAACATGAATGCACGCGAGCGAACATGAAAGCAACCAAGCATGCAGGCAAACATACAAGCAAGCATTGCAAGCAAGCATGCAAGCAATAAGCAATCACGCAATTACGCCTACGCTTATTTAGCTTACGCTTGCAATCAAGAATGCAAGCATGCAAGGTCGAAAGCAAGCAAGTATGCAATGAAATATGAAATCAAGAACTCCCACAGGAACCACTTTAGGAATCGGGATATTTAAAAGGTAGCATATGTCCTTCTCCATATCAAAGACTATGTGCATGCCAAATTTCATCAAGATCGGTTAAGTAGATGCGGCGTGAAGGCGTAACTAACAAACAAACTCACTTTCTCATTTACTTTATATATGTATATATATATGTCGGAGAATCGATACACTAGTCGGTGTTGATTATAGTCTAAAGTTATAAATTACCTTCATTTGTTATGATTTTAACGAAACGTCAAGCGGTGACAGCTGTCAAATAAATACTGCTTGGGAGTGGTCTGTGCTTGGTTCATTTGTGGGTAGTTGGTATAAGGTCGAAATGACATTTAGTAACTTTGAAAAGAAAAGGGCATTCTTGATCGGGGGGTCGGACTGAGCACAAGTTGGTAATGTAATCCGTTTGCATCGGCTTGGTGCTTTGAGTTTTAATGAGAATTGTTAGTGATTTAATGAACTAAGTGCCTGTGCCCCAAGTACAGAGTCTTATTTTGAGTCTTAAATGATATCTTGGCAATAGATCACGTGAATGGGCGCAAGCACAGAACTCTCCAACGTTTCCAATATGGTACTTGCATTTCGCGTTAATAGTAACGAGTTAACTGTGTTATCAGTTGTAACTAATTTAGACCTCGTATGGTGTTATTATTGAAAAGATTATACCTCATTGAGTTTCTTGCCGGTATCTTCTCAATAGAGGTTATTTCCGAACCGTGCGGTAGAGTCATTGATGTAGGCCTTAATCAAATAAAGATTGGCTTAGAAGTGAAACATGATGTGTCTGCAGTTATTTCTACCACCTCAATCGACCTTGAGGATGAGTAAAGCTCATGACCAAGCTCTACTACGTGTAAAACCCATTTCATCCTGACACAGCTAGCTAGCAAACCAAGTCCGCTGGTGTGTGCGATGTCTCGTCCCGGTCCCAGTCTCCGAGTTATATTTATAATATTAGTGAGGATTTTTCCTAAAATGAGTCTGCATTACGCTAATTAGGTACTTTTTTGTCAATGATAATAAAATCAGGGTTGGTCATTTGGCCCACATTTATTTTAACCACGCCTTCTGAGACATTAGTCTGATTGAGACTCACTGTCTCCAGCTTGAGAGACAGTCTATGTTGGCCACCTGGCCACCTTTCCTTTGATAGGTGAATGATTAGAGCGATTTGATTTTCAGTCATACTTAATTGTAATATTTTACAAATAACGTACTATGCACACGAAAATGTTGTAATGGTTCATATTGTGGAGTGATGTGTGGTTCATATCAAAACAACTGATCTGAATACATTTATTGATTAACACCGAGCATTTCAAAGGGTGTCACTTGGGTGTTTTTGTTTACTCCGAACCCTATTACAAATTATTCTGACATATCAATGTAAAAGATCGGGCGAGGTTCCCCGGTAAAATATTATTTTTACGCTATTAAAGCAGTGATGGAGATATTTCACTGACAAACAAACAAAGTCTTATGTCAAGTTTGTTGTTAGTCACGACTTTCGGTAACAACCAAATCAACCAGTGTTAACCGCAAGCCATAGCTAAGTACTACTGCTAAAACTATATGCGATCGCTCTTTCAATTTGTTTGGTACTCATTGATTAACCTAAACACTACTTAATTGTTCAAACTGGTCTCGCACAAATTTAATAGGTACCGTTACAATATGAAGATTCACATTTATAAACCTAATAATGAACCTTGCGTGTTGCATTTATTTTTGCAATATCCTATGAGGCTGTGCAAATGGGCTGGATTTTTTCCAGTTGAGGCTTTAAATCAACCACTGTCTGGGAAATTAAGGTATTAGCATTTTCAATATCAAATTAAATTAATTATTGTTAACAATAAAATATAACTATTTAACAATAAAATTTTTGGTTTTTCTTACCTATTTGTTTTATTTTCTATATTTTGGTAAAAAAGTTGATAGAAAAGAACATACTTGTTGCTTGCCTAGTCTCTAGTAGTTTCTTGGTGTTTTTCGTAAGCAGAATTATACCGTCGAGACAAGGGCCATGGGACGTCGCTCTTTTTATGGCAAGCTTAAGTTTCCCCTACATTTGCTTTATATTGGACCCATCTAGACCATATTGAGATATTTACTGAGAAACACAAGCCCATTCTCTCCTTTTGATATAGGTACATTGTAATGTTCAGACATACTGACAGACTTCGTTTCATGAACTATTTTATCTTCCATTATGTCTTTTGCTCAAGAATATGGAAAATGTATCACTTTAAATCACTGAATTGCGTTATTTTTTCATGAATTACGTGACCTTTTCTAAATCGTTAAATACAATTAAGTACTTAGTATGTATTAGGTATAGTTGACCAGGAAATTGGTTTACTTACCATCTTAAGCTAGAACATCATTTGCACATCATAAATCATAACACAACAAGGCTTAGGTATTTGGGCTTGCTTAAATAGGTATATTAACATACTACATTAGGCCAGTGATGCTACATTTGTGCTTAATTGAACCTGTAAACAGAGGCCGTATTATGAAATGTCAACTGACAAATTCCTGGCAATAAAAGAGACAGAGTTACACTGTCATAATATATTTCTCACTCTTTCGTTGCCTGCTTAGCGAATTATTTTTGTAAGAGGACATTTCCTAAGTAAACCCTTCATCAAAAGTTGTAAAGCACTTTCTTGGTCGACTATACCTCTATGAATTACCAAACTATACAAACTCAAACAAAGTATGCGCAAGACAGTTCAGCAAACTGGAATAGAAAGTTTTATCGTTTGACTGGTGATATTTGTTTTCACTCATCCTATTCCACCCTAGTTTAATTTTCTTTGAAAAGTAATAAAAAAAAGCTACGGTAGTTAAAATTAGCTTAATTTGTATCTTGTCTTTCTACAGCCAGACACGAAACTTCACACAAGATTGATAAATGTGTTACTGCAACAAGGTCCAAGTATCATCGGACCAACTGAATCCCACTGTGGAACCTTTTCATAGAAAATGTCATGGTGACATCGCATTGCCTGACAAGGAAAATCATTAAGGCACTTGTCTTAATGTGAGAACGTTCTACAGTGGGTCAGGAAACAAATAGTTCAACTGTACAAAAGTGACAAGGTAGTTTTGATGTTAGGCCGGCAACGAAAAGGTATAGAGGGAAATGTTTGGAACACAATTTTTGACTTCGTGACTTTGTTTGGACTAGTTAGTAGGTGAACATATCAAAATGTATGTTGACTGTACAGCGAAAGTTACTTACTCCTTGTCAGGTGGCTATCCGTATTCCGATTAATATGCAATTACAAGTTGTGGGTGGCAGGACCCTGTACGAGGATCGTCGGGATCGCTACCACACTCTTACTCGCTAGCAGCAGTGCTTGCACCGTTGTGTTCCGTTGTGGATAGTGCAACTAAAGGCACAAAAGGCATTTCGTCTTAGCTCTCTAGGTTGGCAACGCATCTGCAAACCTATGGGCAGTAGGTGATCACTTGATGGTCAGATGGTAATGGTGACCCACGGGTGACAAACGTCTTCCTTGTCGTATAAAAAAAAAGTGCTTCACACAGGTCAGACAAAAATCAATCTTATGTCAATGTCATTATACACTTTGATATGTAAATAAATTTTAAAAAGTATTTTCTGTTTGACTTTAAGAGCTCTCGTTTTTTTCAGGTTCAACTTGTGTTGTCCATACACCTTGTACTACATATTAACAGTCTTGGGACAAGCTATTTTAACCGCATTTGGCTTTTATCAGTTGATTAGTCATCATCTGACTTTAGCCGGTGTTTGTACGTATCCCCTCCATTCATTTCTAGTAGTAGTAACGATGATGATTGCAAATAATAACGGGTACATTTTTCCCTTTCTCTCTTAGTTTAATTTAATCAAACTGTTTTAGGATTCTCTTTTGTTTCAGCAAGCTTCTTATTTAATGGCACAGCATTAATTTCGACTATTTTGTTTCTACGCTTAGCGCAAACTTATTCAAGTTTTTTAAAAGAAGTCGTTAAAGTTGAAAGTTATCTTACTGAAGTACGTTCAAACAAACCATTAAAATACCGTTGTAAATCAAACAGCGTTGCATTTATTGTCATGGGCTTGGCTTTAGGTAAGAATAAGTTCTTGAGTTTTTTATTATACTTATTTAAAGCTTTACGTGTGTAAATGTGAAGATTCATTTGTTAGTCGTTCAAATCTTGCAAGACCGCTTTCGGTGAAGGCTTGACTTTTTGTTGCATACGTAGGTAGGATGATGGTGCAAGTACAGTCAACAAAATGTACCGACCGAAAAAACCTGTGTATTATAAGTACTTTTTTTTTAACCAAAACCAAAAATGATTTCATCGAAGCCATAGTTTATTACGTTGTTTGGTCGTTATATTAGTCAAGCGAATATAAACGATACGATAGTAGGTGCAAAGATTTTGTTACTTATTGTTTTTATTTTTTCAGTGGAACATTTACTATCGGTGGTGTTTACAATGAACTTGGTAATGGATTGTGTCGATGACTTCACGTTGTCAGCGGAGGTTTTGAGAACATATTTTATGTTCAGGAAGCCAGCAATCTACAACTACACGCCATATAGCCTGTGGAAAGCACTTTTATTAGAGGTACTTATTCTAGATCATTAGCACTGCACGGATCGAAGACAAATCATGTGGAAGTCACCAAATTTTGGTGCCGTGCGTGATGATGTAAAAATGACGTCGTTTTTAGGGGTTACTTTGTTGTCCGTCTGTCTGTCTGCCAAGATTCTTTTTCTCTGGAACGCGAGGAGGTAGGATGCTGAAATTAATATCAAATACTCAAACCTGCAGTCCCTTGAAACTGTGAAAAAATCAAGCATCTAAGTCAACGCAATCAAAAGATACAGTCATTAAAAAAGTAGTTTCCATACAAATTGCCATTTTTTGAAAACCTAAAGGGTACTTCCAGTTTCCTAGAAACTTGAAATTTGGTATGAAGGTAGCTCTTATAGTGCAACCACTCAGAAAAGTCTCAAAATCTTAAATTTTTATGTCTGTCTCTAGATTTCGCAGACCAATATAAGTTGACCCCACACTGCGTACATTTTGCTTAGGAGCAGGGCTCTGCTTACACTGGACTTTTAAAATACTGGGGAAAAGCGTTAAAATCTTTCTACGGAACCCTCGTGCGCTAGTCCGACTCGCACTTGGCCTGTTTTTTGATTATTATTGATTATTGAGAACTTACTTTTTTTTATTTGACAAGGAAGGCAAACGAGCAAGTGGGTCACCTGATGGTAAGTGATCACCGCAATCATGCACATTCCAGGTTGGGTGTAAGTTGCTTGGGGTTAAAGAACGGTAACGTTGCTTATTCTTAGGGTATGTTTCACTTAAGAATTTTTAAGTTTCGTTTTTTACAAAGAGTTTAATATCTTCCAAACTAAATTGGATTGTGCAAACTTTGATACTACAATTTAGACTCCAAATTAACAAAGCAACATGCCATTTATTTTTGTTGGATTCGTCGTTGGGCACCCTGTAGGTATAGCATTTTATTGAAACGTCCTTATATATATTCAAATATTTTTCAGGTAGCAAACTTTCAGGCAACATTTTTGTGGAACTTCGTTGATGTGTTAATAATGTGCTTCAGCGTCTATCTTATTTCATATTTTGAAGATATAAATCGAATTATATGGTATATGAAAGAAAAAGTAAGGTTCTCGGCTTTACTATTATTTTATACTCACGGCTTGTGTGGTGGTGGTGTTGTGTGTGTGTGTGTGTGTGTGTGTGTGTGTGTGTGTGTGTGTGTGTTTGTGTGTGTGTGTGTGTGTGTGTGTGTGTGTGTGTGTGTGTGCGTGTGTGTGTGTGTGTGTGTGTGCGTGTGTGTGGTTAAGGTAATGAATGTGTCAGTGTCAGTCATAATAATCATATTATTTGACCACAGAATATCGGCTCGTGGGAGAAGATGCGGATTAACTATTGCCACTTGATGTCGTTGGTTTTGCTTGTTGACTCAAAGCTGAGTTACTTCGTACTGCTATCATTTTTCGTCAATCTCTTTTTCATCTGCTTGCAACTCTTCAATACCCTTAAGTATATTTATCCAGTTCGTAAAACTTATCTTATTCTACAAAATAACTACAACAATAATTTATTATTGTAATTTGATTTTAGCCAAGGATATTCCGGATTTCACACCTGCAGTCAAAAAGGCTTAGACGCGTATGTTAAAGATCCGACATGTGTTTGTTAATAAACTTAAACATTACAATAATATATTACCGTGTTTCAGGGCTCTGAATGGAATTGCGCACTCCGTATATTATTCGTTTTCCTTTTTATTTCTGGTGCTGAGAGCCATGACGATGTCTCTGCTAGCGGCCAACGTGCATGCTGCCGCTAGGAAACCTATATTTGCTTTAAGAAGCGTATCCTCTTCTGCGTACAACGTCGAGGTCGGTATTTCACTACTTTTTATGTACCGTTAACTAGGGTGAATGGGCATGAATGAGAACATGATTGTTTCTGTAAATATAATAGCAGTATAATCTTAAAACTGCAGTCTAAGGTTCATATATAAAATGTTGTAATTAAATATTACTTTAAGTGCTTAAGACATGCCATCCCTTTTTCAAAAACATTGTAATGTTACTATGTATTTAATATGGTTTTTGCTTTTTCGACATGAAAGACAAATTGCCCAGCTCTAATAACTTCGTCATATTTTACTATTCCAACCCCGATGCCGAGGGGCCTCACTAACCTTGCTGTAGACTCCAACATCTTGGACCATCAATCCAAGGGATGTTAACGCTCCCTCAACCCTTACCCAAAAACGAAAACCTAGCTGAAGTGAGCTATATATTGATCCGTGTATTAGCAAAAACTAAACCAAACTTAGTTACCTTTACTACTTGTTTCAGGTACAGCGCTTTCAACATCAAATTACATATGCCAAGCTGGCTCTCAGCGGACAGTTTTTTTATATTACGAGGGACATGATCCTGAAGGTACCTATATATTTCTATTATACGTTTACGTTATACGTTTTATTATTAAGCTCCCACGATATATTATCCTGTGATCTTATGCATGTACATATAAAAGCAGACTAAAGATATCGAATGGCGTAACCAATCCCCGTGCATATATTTTTTTACATATTTATATTATTATTATTAAAATACACTAGGTATACTAATATTTTTGACGTGGCTGCTTATTATGACTTGACTGAGAGTGCTCAAACTTGTTCTTTGGCGGGTGCTCTGAAGTCCAAAATCGGTGATGGCGCAGCATGCTAGGCGTAAAACTAGTGGACCGGATCTAGAACGCCGCCCTGCGGGCCATGTCTTAAGTAGCAGACGTCGGTCGAACGGCGTCCAAGCTGAAGTTTGACTTGTCTGGCCATGTTTGCCGCATGCCGGACGAGTCGTGGGCCAAGGTAGCTATCAAGTGGAATCCCGCTTACTTGAAAAGGCGACTAGGCATGGTATAGAAGGCGATAGCGGGATAAAGTGGACTCCTTCTTGAAAGAATAGCAGCTAACTCGACAGACCGAGAGCAGTGGAAGTATTGGGGGGAGGCCTTTGCTCAGCAGTGAGACAGATCAGGCTCAAAATAATAATGACATGACTGAGAGACGGGTCTATGTTTAACACGGATCAGGAGCTTTATGATAAGTAAACCAGCCAATGTGTTGGTGAGCAATTGCAATTATAATCGGCCTGGACCCTTTTCCATTTAGTTTTTAAGTGTTCCCAGACCAAATTGGTTAAAAATATTTAGAATTTATCCACAGGTCGCGGCAACAATAGTTACTTACGAATTGGTATTGTTGCAATTCAGCAAAGGACATGGAAAACATTCTTCAAAAAATTATGAGTAAAAAGTGGTAATCTAAAAGACATTTTACAGGCACTAACAAAAATTGAATCTGTTTGAATATCAATTATTATAGTTATTTCATATTTATAATAAATACCCATGTATGTTTGATAATTTTTCTATCATGACCAATTCAGAGATGGTACGATATATAGAGTAGGGAAATAACAGGTTTCCACTTTTCTAAAAAAAAAACACTATATGAAATAAAACAATAGTGAAGTATTTACTTCAGAAATATATTATTCAAGGTTGTCAATGTCATTTAACAAAAACACTTCAGGTCATCAATGTTCAACGACTTGTCATTGAAAAGTGACATTTGTAACGTTGGTGAAATAATAAATAACGTGACAGGTGACAAATGACAACGACAGTTTGGTATAGGTTACTGGCTTGAAAAGTTTTTGTATTACCAGACTTCATATTAACTTCGAAGTGTAGATCGAATTGTCGTTGTCATTTGTCACCTGTCACGTTTATGAAACGGGGCCCTGGCCGTATCAATACAAGTGTCAATATCGGTAAACTAAAGATCCCAATAATACTTATAATAGGTTATAGGTTGACTGGGTAGAGATCCTTTATAGGGATAAGTCCGCCTTTGTACTTGTGTTTCACTGTTTGTAACTTGTATTTATTTCTGTATTTTCTGTACAATAAAGCGTTTACTTACTTAATTATATTACTAAATTAGCTTATTGCACAATTTTCTGGCTTTTTTTTTTCGGATTAACCGTTTAGTTAGACGTATGATAAATCCTTGTTTTTTTTTTCAATATTTTAACATTGCTATTATAAAACACAGAAAGTGGCAATCAATAGGTACAAATATGTTTTAAATAAGTAGGTATCTACGTGAAGCTTTTGTCAAATTATGTAAGACCCTAACAAATGGAGCGTGGCTTTAAGCATGTGTAACACTTTGTTTCCCGAAAAAAAGCTTTTTGTGAAGTTCTTGGAGTACATCCGGGAACGGCTGGTTGACTGCCAGTTTAACGGGCCAGTGCTCGCAATTTATTTTTATAATACGTCCGTTTCACCTGAAAATCAGTTTTTTTTTAAAGTAAGTTATCATTTTTAACGAAATAAAAAAAAATAACTTGATTGAAAAAAATTGTTTGAGGCATTTATAACCAGATTTTATGGTAAAAAACGCTAAGGATATAGCGCGGCTTTTGAAAGAATGTTTTTCAAAGAGTCATTTGCATAAGCATCATCTAAAACTATTCCAAATTTCAATAAGCCTCAATGCCAAATAAGTGCTCACAAGGGGGGTGTGAAGGGAATGGTCGAAAGCAGAAAGTTTTACTTCGGGACTTTGTTTGGACAAGTTAGAGGATTAACATACTAAAAGTCCCCACTCCTCGGAGGCGAGCCCTAGGGTGGGCGGCCCAAAGGAGGTCCCGTTTTTTTATTTTTTGTACATCTCTCGAAATCGATGTGTCATACCAAATTTTGTGATACTACACATTAAAAGCTGATAAAATTTACTACAATTAATTTACTACAACCTTTTACCTATTCTCAATCGTTGTCTTAGATATGAGCTCCGAAAAACAGTTGTTTTTTCAAAAATGCCTCCTTTTAAGTATACTAATATTATCAACTACCGTCAAAAAGACATACCAATTTCAGGTAATTAGTGCACAGCCCATTATTTTAGGTATTCTCAGTTGCAAATATAAGATATTATATCGGCAGACTGCTTTCAGTCGATACTTTTATTCATCAGACTTGGAACTATTGGCAGAGTTGGTGTATCCATCGAATATAACATTACACATTTTCCTTGGGTATTTACGCTTTATGAATTTTAGATATTCAGATTCAAAATTTTATTCAGCAAATAGGCAGTTGAATGCTCTTTTACACATAATTTTTTAGTCTACCAGCGCTTTCGGAAATACCATGATTGCCAAGAAGAATGCGCCGCAAGAAATTTGGCACAAAGTATTTTTTTCTAAAAACAAGTTACATTAGCTCTTACAATACAACCACAGATAAATGTCACAAAGAAACCTCACTCTATCATTAAAAAATAAAGAGAGAAAAAAACCGTATTTTAAAAACAAGTGTAAAAAAATATTATCAGAACAGCGAAACCAGAACACTACTTTACTGGCACGTTTTAATTAGCAGGAGATGTATAGGGTCTCCAGGTGAAATATCTGTGAATATTTGAAATACAAAGGGATGTAAGGGACAAAAGGGATAGTGTTACATATAGTGGCCAATATGCCTCCTCTTGGTCAAATCACTTTATGAATGAGGAATCCTTCACCAAGTAAAATGTCAAGGTTCTGTAGGTGACATGGCTTGCTAGTTGCATCAAACATGGAGTAGAGGGCTGATTTTTAGATTTTCGTCATCCCATTTACATTAAGGAGGGTTAAAGTTAATAAGTAAGGTAAAAACCATTTTTTTTTTAAACGACTGTTTTTCGAAGCTCGTATCTAGACAACGATTGAGAATAGATAAAAAGCATATAACCGAGTTGTAGAATATTTTATTAGCTTTATTTATGTAGTACAACAAAATGTCCTATGACTCATCGTTTTCGAGATGAAAGCAAAAAACAAAAAAAACGGGACCTTTTTTGTCCCCCTCCTAGGGCTCACCTCGGAGGGGTGGGGACTTTTAGTATGTATGTCTCTTAACTAGTTCAAACAAAGTCCCAAAGTCAAACTTTCGGCTTTCGACCATTCGTTGCCCATACTAGTAACCAGTTGTAACGGACAGACAGACGGACCAAGTCACACCATAAGGGTTCCTTTTTATTATTTTGTTTCGAAACCCTAAACTTATTAGAAAAAATGTCTTGAAGTGAAATTGCCTTGATACAGGTGTGCTATGGGGAAATAATATTTTCGTTAGCTCAAATCAGCTGAGCGGCGCAGGTAATTGTGCAGTAGGTATTAATCAGGAGACCCAACTAAAAATTTTGTAAAAATAATGAATAATCAAAACCATTCTAATGCTTAGTACATTTTACGATATGTATTTGTGGTTAAAGAACTTTATTTGTCTAAGAAATTTTACGATTCACTTATTGAGAAAGTACTACACTTAGTAGGTACTTTCTCAATAAGTGAAATGTAAAATTTCTTATAAACATAATAAAAAAATTATATCGGCGATCACCAAAAACACACTTCCCCATTATTGACATAATAGGTACCTACTGTAAATTGTGTTTTTTATGTATTATTTTTGGATAGTCATGTCTACAACGGGGACAGGTTGACAGGCTGACATGACATGTCCATTATTTATACAGCATGATTTAAGTCAGGGATTTTTAAAATAACAATGTAATTTCATGTAAATTGACGTCTGTTTATTTTCACCACGCATGATTACTCCGAGAAACCTCTACAGACATACTCTTGTTTTGATGTTAAGATTGTAGACGTTTTTGAAAATGTCGTCTGTTCCATTATTGTTTTAACACCATGCAAACTGCTAAGGTAGTGAAAGTGAAACCGGTTATAGGTAATTGAAAACTTAGTTTGATCAGTCAGGGTGAGTCGACGGATGGCTCATCCTTTATTTATCTACTTGTACTATTCATTAACGCTGTTCAAGTACAACTCGATCTTTAGGAATGTACGTGTTAACTGCAAATTTGTTTTAACAGGAGCGTCAGTAATTCATATGTATCGAGAGTTAGACCCAGGAAGTTTTAACGACAGACACCAGAGGTAAATTTAGCGATGATTACAGAACAATATTGAACAACACAAAATTATTTCAAATATATCACGTGGGTCATTCGATTAGTTTTGAGATAAAAAAAAATGACAAATTAATATATAATAGGTATTTTTAAAATGTTCGATATGCTTTTCATCATTACCTACACAAAATTTCATTCGTGTGAAACAACTCTAAAAAAATTACTTTCGCCAGTCTTGATCCGTCAGGTCTGAAATTGCTATTTCTTAGTCAGATACGGTTTTTTCGGCACTTAAAACAAAATGATCTTTGATGTTTTCCTTCACTGTTCGGAGCGAATAATCATCGCAGGGAGTCAGGGCTGTGCGGTGGATGATTTAGTGTTTCAATGCCAGGTTCTTCAATACAACAGGCCTTTGTGCTGTGAGACTTAATGAGACTGTCAGACATGTATTAATATATCAATGATTTTATATGTAATATCATTGTGTTGTATTTTACCTTGTAATGTAGTTTCATATGATTGTATAAACTGCAAACTGGAAGTACGCTATGCTTGTTATTCGGCAATGTAGGAAGAGCATAGAAGTCTGTACTCAGTCTTCGTTTGGCTAGTTTGGCAGACATAATTTAATAAACTTAAGAACATGCCTCTTGTACCTACCAATTTAAAAAGATGAACATATTTTTATACTATTATTGTGCATCAGGGGCTTAGTGTCCGTGTCTATGTCAAGTGTCATTCCTATTGCCTACTGTCATTTTTTTTCTAAGTTCATCCCATAAGGCATAGGCAAAGGAAACTGAATCCATACAGCCAATTTCAATTAATTGACATGAACCGCTCTCTTTGGTTTCCTGGTATTTCGGTTTTATTTTATTTTACATTTCTTTTGTGTAATTCGACTTTTGTCTGCAAATTATAGTTATTGTGTCTTTGTAAAATTAACTACCTCTTGCCCTTTAACCGTTATATGTTACATTGTTTTTTTGTCTTCATATTTAGGTTAGTTTTAAGTCGGGGTCCCTCTGAAAATCAGCGCCGTGGCCCCAGCCGCGGCACAATGCTGAGAGGGATCCTGATCAACGTCTGTGTTCACTTCTTTTAATTGTTTTATTACATTTGTTAATTTTGTACTTTGATTAAATATATTTCTTTACTTACTTGATAACCAACTTAGAAAAACCCCCGACATCGTCATTTTTCAAAGTTCAATATTTCAAAAACGGGTAAACCGATTTTAATGATACATAGCTGAGAACTATCTCGATTAAACTAGTTTCCGGTAAAAAATCCGCATCGAAATCGGTCTATCCGTTTGGGGAGCTATGATGCCACAGACAGATACACAGATACATAGATACACAGACATAGACACACAGATACACTACACAGGTCAAACTTATAACACCCCTATTTCTTGCGCACCGTCAATTCTGCAGGGCATGGCATCTCTTCTGGGCTAGGCAACCTAGATATACCTATCTACTACAGACTACCGTCTGTCATTAAATCTAGATATCCTTTTGTAAAGGCGATATCGTAGTTAGAGATACTAGGCGATTGCTATTAACAGGCTTTGGCAAATTCCGCTCGCTGCTGGCCTGAAACGTGAATCAGGGGCAGTCCGTGTAAATCCTGTTCCACATAAATATTGGAAAAGTAAAACCGCCTTCAAAAAAAACCTTAGAAAAAATACGTTAAATAAAATGCATTTTATTTTACGTTTTTTTCTAAGGTTTTTTTTTGAAGGCGGTTTTACTTTTTTGTTAAAAGATTTTTATTTCACAATTTTACGTTGATTTAACATTTTCAGAATTATCCTAAAACTCCTAACCGTTAAGAAGTTGTACCTTCCATCATCAGCTCATCAACATGAGATGATGACTACCAGACTAAATACTTAAATAGCTTTAGAAAATTTATGAAACACATAATACGTGCCTATAAAATTTGAGGGTTGCCCTCGATTTCCCTGGGATCCCATCATCAGATCATGACTTGGTGACAATGGGACCACCTCAGGAATATACTCTTACGAATAAAAAAAAATTCAAAATCGGTCTACGATTGACGGAGTAATCGATGAACATACATAAAAATATATATATATATATATACATATACAATGGAACGTAGAACCTCGTCCATTTTTTGAAGTCGGTTAAAAACGTGTTAGCTTGCTTGGTTGCGTGTTAAAAATACTTGAGCTTCTCGTCTCGGTCAGCCCTGATGCTGTGCAGAGCAGACGAGAAATGAATATCTTGTATAAATTGACCAGGCTCAGGTACGACCGCATCTCTCGAGCGTTTATATGCGGCGTTGTTTTCGTTATTGAATAAATTTTAGATTTAGTTGGGGGTATTCTTTTGGAAACGTAGTTTAAGTTCCGTATTTAACCCCCGACGAAAAAGAGAGGTGTTATAAGTTAGACCTGTGTATCTGTGTGTCTGCGTACGTGTGTATCTGTCTGTGGCATCATAGCTCCCAAACGAATCTACCGTTTCGATGCGGTTTTTTTTGTCGATAGCTAGTTTAATGGAGATGGTTCTTAGTTAAGTTTCATTAAAATCGATTCACCCGTTTCTGAAATATTGAACTTTCAAATGACAATGTCGGGGGTTTTTCATTAATTTTAGATCATCTCGAAACTTATTATGTGCTATACGTAATAAAACTGTACAACATTTTTATATCCCAATAATTTATTTCAGGAATGAGGAAAGCATTTCAAAGATTTTTGAAAAAAAAGGACGCCAAAAAATCGGTTAAGTCAAATTCTGTACTGATTTAATGCACGTATAAATGAAATAAAAATCCAATAAGTTCAATGGTAAAGAAAAACATGATATTTGGTTCAATTAAAATTTAATAATCAGATAAGTGCTAATTCCACTGATTACGTACGATCCTTTATCGAATAGCGATAAAACATCATCTTGCAAATACATGTAATCTAACAATAGTAGGAACATAAACGAACTATAAGTACCTAAAGTATTTTATAATAAATTGTATAAAAAGTGATGATTTTTGTAGCAATGAGGTGAGGTACAAAAATTCGCGTAATGAAGTGGTTTGAAATTAAATAAAACAATTGAATTATTTTTCTTTTCAATAAAATTAATCTAGAATTTAATGCATTCTTGGACCAATGAATCAATTTGTATAAAACATCGTAACATTATTTTGGCCTTAAAATAAGCGGAAGTAGGCGGAAGTATAAGGAGACGAATGTTTCTTAATCAGTCTTATTTCAAATTTAAGAACAAAACTGTTGCAATTACATGTAACTAAACACTAGTAGCGCCATCAAGTTTAGTTTGTGTTGGGTAGTTTTTGAGAATTGTAATTACACGGTACTTTGGAATTAAAAAAAAAACAAGTTCAGTTCGTTCACCGCAACAGAGTGTTTTATTTAACAAGAAAAACAATAGTCGCAAGATCCGCACTATTTTCCAGCGATTCGAAGTCAAATTTGTGGAAAACAGCAGCCACAACATGGCTTTTGTGATTAGGTGCATTGTCATGCATAAGCAACACACCCTTCGACAACCTTTCCCGTTTTTTAGGGTTCCGTATCTCAAAAAAGGCTATTTCCATACAAATTGCCGAAATCCAAAAACCTAAAGGGTACTTCCAGTTCTCCTAGAAACATGAAATTTGGTATGAAGGTAGCTCTTATAGCACAACCACTCAGAAAATTCTCAAAATCTTAATTTTTTATGTCTGTCTGTAGATTTCGCAGACCAATATAAGTTAACCCCATACTGCGTACATTTTGCTTAGGAGCAGGGCTCTGGTAACACTGGATTTCTTAGAACACTGGGGAAAAGCGTTAAAAAAATCTACTGAACCCTCGTGCGCGAGTCTGACTCGCACTTGGCTGGTTTTTATTTTCCATAGCATCTTGTAGTTTTTTTTAATAGCGCGCGTAACACGCCCTAGTTATTGTCACATTTTTATCCTTGTAGCCAATCATCAGAAACTGTTTAGAATAATTTATTGTATCAGGCGTTACTTTGCGGAGGTCCATATTTATGAATTAAAAACAATTACTTTGCTCACCCGCGACCACACGCGGTTTTGTGCTGTTGCGGTTTTGTGGTGTGGGTTTGTGCGGTTTTTTGTGGTCGCGGGTGAGCAAAGCAATTTTTTTTAGTTCAGTTTAGAATCCTAATAAAACATGGTCGCCTTAACTTTCCGACTGATTCTGATGGTGGTGCTCGTTCTTCTCATGAGACTGCATTAACTCCTGTTAGGCTCAAGTTCAAAGTGATGGACACAAGTTTCATCTCTAGTAACAATTTATTGCAATAATGCATAGGGTTATTGCCACACATGTGTAAAAATGTTTCGATGCGTCAATTCGTTGTCACATCTTTAGCGATTTCAGCATACTCACTTTGCGCTCACTTTGGTCATGCCAAGGTGACCATAGAGGAGCCTTAATACCTTTTTCAGATGATCATCTTTCAATGCTATTTACCAATTTTTCACACAATATCTGAAGATATCGCGTCGACCGGCCTTCCGGGTGAAAGTGCTCTCTGTCATGTTTGAACAGACTATGCTACTCATGGTTTTACTAAGGCATTGGTCGTAATAATTTGAGTTGTTGTTTCTTTGTCTCGATAGGTACTTAGTAAAGGCACAATATTAAATTTGGTCCACATTGAGAGATTTAATATTTATGGCAGTTTTGACCTGAATTTTAGTTTTATTTTTCTAAAGAGGTCTCAATTTGATAAACAATAGGTTTTTATTGTATTGTTTCGTCCTTATGCTTCATACCGCGAATTTTGTACCTCCCCGCGACTTCTCCTTATGTATCGTGCGGTAAGTGTATTTTTTGCCTAAAATAATGCCTTTTACTTTTCAGTTTATCTACTTTTGTTCTAAACCATTCATCCACTTTGTTTTTGTACGGTTTTCAAAAGTTAATTTATGTGTATTTGTATTTTGAAGATTTCTAACAACTTATATGTGAGATTATGTTTAACAGATCAAAGAAAAAAGGGGGAAAATGGTCAACTTGTATCATTTCAAGGAGCTACTAAATGGTTGATTATTTTGGGCCAATCAGTGGGTTTGATGCCAGTACTTGGTGTATCAGGTAAACCTCCATCTACGATCAGGCAAGTATTGTCGGCAAGGAAGAATATTTATATTCACCGTTGCATTATTAAAGGAATGCGTAATTTCGACGCCAAACATTTTGAAACACTTACCATGTAACAAACTATTTTTTTCTAGTATTTACAATACTATGCTCTATGTGAATTGTACTTATTTTCCAGGTTTAAAGTTCTGTCATTACGATTTTTGTACAGCGTTATTTTGGGTGCATCACAAACTGGTATTGCCGTGATTTGCTTACAGAGACTTTTCCGAGTGAATTTGTCGGTAAAATCGATTGGTAAGTTTTTTTTTTCCAAACTAGTTTATTGTTTTCTCAGAAATTCTTGTCGTATTTTTAGTGTTATAATTTTATCAAAGCAGCACGTATATCTTAAAATAATTATGGTCATTTCAACTAAATCATCGAAAACCTGTTTCTGTTATTTCGGGAACGAGCTCTTGGAAACCTGTAACATGCGGGCCGAAAATACTATGCATAAGCGGTTGATGTAGGTATGTTTGTCGTTCACTCGGTAGCCTTCGTGTATTTATATTTTCATAAGTTTTTGGTAGGAATAATTACAACAAAAACCAAGAACTAAATGGAACACTACGATATATAACTGTTTAGACGATGCGGTAAAAGACTGTGACAGTTTAGGAGACTTTCGCCGTAAGCTCAAAAAGTATCTTTTAACTAAGCCCTTCTACAGCCTCAACGAACAGTTTTTGGATTAGATTTTTTTTTTGCAGTTCTGATTTTAAATTTTGACATATTTCTGAATCCTAATGTCTCCACTTAGGTTCCCTCTTCCTTCTTAAGTGCTGGCCACTTATAATAATTAAAAGAATTTGTAATAATAACTAACATTTATCTATCAATGTCAATTTGATTTGATTACAAGTCCATCTATATAATATATTATTATGCGTATTTCCGAAAATGGAGGAGGATTTTAAAATTATTCAGCGAAAAGTTCCCATACCCTTTTTTGCAGCTGTTTACCATACATGGTGTGCCATCCCCTAAACATGGTAATCTTGGAAGCAGCGTAGAGATGACAAATATAGTTCCCGTATTTTATTGCCTAATGACAGATAAAACAAAGAATGTCATTTCATCATATTGTCGGGTGAGAATACGTTCGTGTCATATTCACTTTTTAGCAAAATGGAGTTAAAATAATTCTCAACAATATCACCTCAAAACCTATCTTTTGCACGAACCCTTGTATCAAAATATCTATTTTGGAGTCATAAAATTGTATCAAAATTGTACTATATCCACATTTCGAACTGTATAGTAATCAAAAAATTGTGCTATATCCGGATATAGCACAAACGTACGCTTACAACCTTGTAGATAGTGTGCCATACACCGTGACTATGTGTCACATCCATAATAGTCATATTACCCTACCCACATCTAATTATATTATTTTACGAGTAAATACCCACTTTATTCGTATTTTGTAAAATTGATAACTGCATTTTAGTGTTCGTCGTATAAACGTACTCGTATTTGTGCAAATTACTAGTAACTGATAGGCTAAGTGATAAAAGAAACTTGAATTTGATTTTTAAATACCTATTCAATGATACCCCACTTGATAGGTATAGTTCGTCGACTTTTATTTTTTTATTTTTCACAATATGGCGTCTGGTGATCGCCATATTGGATTTAAATTATAGTAATGTCTTTCGTGACACCCGCAAGATTAACACGAATCGATTGAAGTAAGAATTATTAAACTCGGCCCACGCATGCCACAAAGGAACATACATACATACATACATAGGCTGATAAACACATTACCCTCCTTTGCGTTTCGCAGTCGGGTAAAAATAACCAAAAACATAAAAAAAACTAACTTTTTGTACGCAAAGTTACGCCTGAATCAATACAATATTTAACTTTTTGTTAACTGTAGACATTGTCATTGGAGTTTTATGCATGAATGTCCCAAACTTCAAGGCAATCCGACCACTGGAAGTGGGTCAAATTCACTTGCAAGATTTGAAACAAGCAAATATACAAGTGCGATTAAATAAAATCTTGTAATAAAATCAAATCAGTAAAATAATGTTATATTGTAATGGATGTGGAACGATTTTAATTACAGAGTATGGGACACAATTATGTCATATCCATTTAATTGTGTCATATCATACATTGAATGATACTAACTGGTTATCAAAAATGGATATAGCAATCACAAAACAGCAAAAATCTTCTTTATAACGTTATATTAATTGTTCATTTAATGTCATACAAATAGTACCCTAGTGTATCTATGAGACAGTTAAGTTCAAATGTACAATAATATAAAGCCTTTTCTAAAATTTCAAATTTTGTTTCTTTTCGCTCTCCTGTAAACCAAGGTAAGTGGCGTATGGAACAAACGTATTCTCACCCGACGATATACGAAATAATAAAAGCAAACCAAACTGGCAGCCAAAACTGTTTCACTGTGATTTTGAGGTCGCAATTACTAATGCATTGAAAAATATATTTCCCAAAGTTATGATAAAGCGATGCTTTTATCATTTTACAAATTCGCTTTGACGGAAGCCGAAATCTTTTTGACTGAAAATCTCTTGGACTGAACGCGAAACTTTATCGCTGTATTGTTGGCTTGTGTACGGTTCTACCTTTATTATCAGAAAAACAAGATTCAAGACGGCCTGAATTACATTCTAAGTTAAAGTGTTGCAATGGAAAAACTTAAATCCTGAATGATATAGGTACATGACAAAATTTTGCGATTATGTAAGAGAACAATTACGATGAAGGCTGACATGTTAGACTTAATCGTGCCGTAAACAAAACTTACGTTACAATTGCAAAGTTATTCATTGTCTGTTTTGGAACACGATATGTCCATCAATAAAATAGCAGTGGCAGTAAATGCAAATGGTAAACAGAACGAAAATAAACGACAACAATTACAAAGGGACGTGGATATATTCATTTTGGATGCTCAATTGAAACTGATACAGTATAACGATACACTATAACGACGACTGTTGGTCATTTCTTGGAAATGTTTTCTAATCCATGGAGTTTGTCTATCACCCATCTGGATTAACACTGGCCACTTCATGCACGAAAGAGTCATATGTATTCTTGTTTTATTTAATTCGTCTGACATAATTCCAAGTCAAATTTATTTGTAAAAAAATGTGCAAAGTAATAATAGTGCAAAATAATAATGGCTAGTTACTTTGAATTTAATAACGGTGAAACAGAGAATGGCTGCGGAACTCGGCAACTAAAAAGAGCACTGTGCGAAAGCAGTACTTGTATTTTTAGTGTGTGTCTTGAGGAAAGCCTTCGCCCGCTTACATATCTCCACAGGGCAATGATTTTGTCAAAATATAATTTTACTTGCCTCCGCATGCAAAAGTGTGCCTGCGTCATATTGATGCGGAAAACTGGGACGCTATCGTAAATTCGAATACAGCGGTCACAAACTTCAGCGAAGTCCACGCGGCAGATATTATAAAAGTTCTTAAAAGTAATCTGCAATTGGTGCAAGTTACACAGTGTCATCGGCATTGGAATAAGTGGTTGTGTTTGATTTAGTTATAGGTTGTGTTTGATTTAGTTATAGGTTGTGTTAGCTTGTTTAGTAGGTTGTAGTAGTAGTAGGTTGTGTTAGCTTTTAGGTCAGGAAAAATAAATCAATTGCACATCAGCTATTCTTTATTACTTTCTTATTAGGTACTCGAGCTCCAGCCTGATTGATGGATTCCACTTAACACGCCTGTTAGCTTGGTTAAATCCCTTGGCATATTATATTATACACAAGTTTTCATTAAAATATGACGGTGGGGACAGGAGTACTATAAAATGACATCATAGACTAAGACCTTTGTCTCAACCGTGCAAATGGGTACTTAAGGTCTAAATGATCCTCATGGCACCACTAGTGGAGTAAAGCAGTGGAGACACGAGTCCGAAAAGAAAATATCTACAATACGAATGACTGACTGAATACTACAGAATCTAATACTACTAATAATGTAATATCGAATTACAAAATTAATAAAACCATAATGCATACGAGGGGCGGCTCAAAAGTAATCTACCTAACAATGAAACAAAAGACTGTCGTGGCTATTTTTTTTTTATTTTTCTATATAGTCCCCTGCTAGTAAAATGCACGTATTAAATTTTTCAAATATTGAATTTAAACCATTAAAAAAAATCTTTCGGTTTGTCGTCAAAAAAGTCAGTAACCGCAGCCTTCATTTCGTCATCGGTCATAAACCTTCGTCCCCTGAGGTCTTTCTTGAGAAGTCTAAACAGAAAATAGTCACAGGGGGCTAAATCTGGACTACAAGGGGGGTGGTCAATGGTTTCGAAGCCATTGTCTTTAATTACTAGCTTCGTTGTGCGGGCGGTATACCCTGGTGCGTTATCGTGCAAAATCAGAATTCCTTTGCTTAGTTTACCTCGCCGTTTTTCTTTTATTGTCTCTCTTAGTTGATATAGTAAGTTTGAGTAATAATCAGCATTCATTGTAGTTTTCTTCGGTAAATAATCTATGAGCAAAATCCCTTCTGTGTCCCAAAAGATTGTAGCCATATGTTTACCTGCCGATGGACAGACTTCGAATTTCCGAGGCGGCTTCTCATCCTTAAATTTCCACTGTAACGACTCTTGCTTACTTTCCGGGTCCCATTGTCGAATCCAAGTCTCATCACATGTTACAATTCTAGAAATTATTTCTTCCTCTTTCCCTCATGTCCAAAAACTCTTCGCAACATTTGCCACGCCTCTCCATGTCAAATGCAGTCAACATTCTGGGGACCCAACGTGCACTAACCTTGGACATGTTCAAATGCTCATGAATTATTTCATTGACTCGCTCTTTACTGACGCCCACATCTCTAGCTATCTCCCACTGCTTCACTCGTCGGTCCTCTAATATTTTGTTTTTCACCCTGGCTACATTTTCATCGGTGACGGCCGAAACTGGTCTTCCGCTACGAGGATCATCTTCCAGGCTCTCACGACCTAACTTAAACTGCTTTGACCAAAACTTTATAACAAATTCGGAAGAACACGAACTGCCAAACACACGTAACATACGCTGTCTGATCTCCGAAGGCGTATTCCCTTCTTTAGTCAAAAACTTAATCACCGCACGCTGCTCGATTTTATCCATTTTCACTTTTTCTACCGACATGTTTGAAACAATTGTAGGAGACAAATAAACGTGATGCAATAAACAAATGAATGTAATACATTTTGAAAATAGAATAACAAACGAATATAAATCCATACCAGCCAGCATTATTTTTGTATATATTTCTGACCAAGGAGATTACTTATCAGCCGCCCCTCGTAAACTTGAAACGAGTACGTCTAGAATATCGAAAATCAAAATGAATTACGTAACCACGTAATATATAACGTTCCAAATAACTACAACCCAGCTCAAAATGGATTCTGCGTCTAATGTAAGTCGCGGGTAACAGCTTTTACATAGGTACAGCAACAATAGTCAATTAATACTAGTTTGTTTTTCAACAAAAAAATAATAACGAGGGTTTCCACAGTTGAAATAAAGCAACGAATTCAGTTAACACAATTATGGGGTTGGTCCCATTTGCTCCTCCATGGCGATCCATTTTATGTAGCAAATTACTATTTTGGACGAGTTTGAACTGTATTATTTACTGGTTTTACAATTTCATGAAATATATGGGATCAAAAAAAACAAAAAAGCAAAAAGCAAACAAAAAAGTTTACTGAAATCTGAAATAGAAAAATAAAGTATTATTATTGGTTCCTTTTTTTAATTCATTAGTTAGTGCATAAAAACAGAGTTGTTTCATAACGCATACTTGGTTAATGTGGCGGTGAAACGCCTCAGCACTATTTTGCGCGTGTACCTAAGGTAATTATCCTGCTCATTCACTATTACCTTTAATTTGATTTTAAAATTATATTTTGATCATATGAGAAACGAACTTAGGAGTTTTAATTTTTAGTTTATTAATTCTTATCATACCTACTCCGAAAACCGAACTGCGCTTGTTCACAGAACTAACTTATCTGACCAAATGGTGTGCTCTTATGTGATAGTGCTTGAATTTTTGTGACGCCCATTATACCAGAGACTTTCATGTATGTTTCAGGCTTCGTATCATTCTACTCTGCAAGCGCTGCAACGACTATACTATTTATCCAAACAGCTATAAAATGGCCTAATCTTATTCATGAATTGCCTCATTATAAGTTGGATGAGTACATTGACCCGAAAATAAAAATAAAATGCAACGTCGCCATAGCCATATTTCTGGTATCAGCCGTGGGTGAGTATAATATTATATTTACAAAATATGTTTTTTTTTCAGAAATACTAAAAGGTAGTAGAGAGAGTAGAGTTACAATTAATGACCAACCTTATTTTCCAATAAAGCTATTACGATAGTGCCGGCAGTAAATTTCCGTAAATAGATTTTTATAACATAAGTGGACTGCCTCGAACAATACAACAGTTCGATTTATTTTCGTTCGTTCAACTCATGTTCATCAATTAACGATATTGATTTCAGTGGAGCACGTTTTTTCTGAATTGTCTGCTTTTACTGTAACGTTAAGCTGCTCAACCGACTACGAGCACATGTACAGCAGATTCATTGAGTACTCCTTTCCTTGGGTTCCAGAACTAAATCCACCTGACCTTTTTGTAATGGGTTTAGTTACGCAGGTAATCGCTCGTCGCTTGCACTGAACCTTATTGGTAAAATTAGGCACCCATGGATCTGTTTCATGCTATTAATCGTAGTTGTACAAATAAATACTTATATAGATGTAAAAAGAAACATTAATTCCGGGACTGGGTACCTAATCTAAGTAACAAAATGTACAACGGTTGGAATGTGCTGGGGTCAAAATGTTTATACGGACTGGCTGCCTATGTGGCAAAAAGTATGAACGTCGGAATGTGCAATGGCTAATTTAGACTTTTGGTGTAGAGTCGAGGAAATTAATTCCTGACCCACCGTAGAACATGTTCATAGTAAACGTCATAACGATTTTCCTTGTCAAGCAATGCGATGTCACTATGACGTTTACTGTGAAAAGGTTCCATGGTGGGTTAGGAATTAATTTCCTCGACCGTACATGTATTTTGAGATCTGTGCCCTAAGAACGACTTGTCGCATCCTGCGTTACGTTACGGTTATCGTATCGAGATCGAGAAATCTCATACTAAATTTTAGTTCCAAATACGCTCACGGGCGGGCGCTGTTCCAAACGTCATACAAACTCGTTATAGTTTACTATTCGATTTTACGTGTCGCAGGATTCGACAAGTCGTGCTTAGGGCACTGTAGCATTTGTCACTAAAGCATGGTCATAAGACCATGTTGACACTGGGGCATTTTGACGTTCATGCTTTTTGCAACATAGACAGCCGGTTTGGCCATGCTTGACAAAACATTATTTTTCAGTTTCTTAATATTACTGCGACGATAACTTGGAGTTATTCTGATCTGTTTATTGTTTGCATCAGTTTATATTTAACCTCAATATTGGAAGGAATTAACAACAAATTGATTGATTCCAAAACTAAGGTAGGTACTTAACTGTATTAGACAATACTTACTTACTTTAATAGTTTTTTAATCATTATTAGTAGTTTACTACTGTGAAGGAAATAGGGGACACTAAGTAAAACAAGGCTTTTGGTTTTATTTAGGCTAATAGTCAATTTCATATATGTAGGTACGTACTCATTTCGATTAATATGAAGTTAGTCCATCGTCAACATATAAAACTAAATAGAAACTCTCCGCAAAAAGTAACAAAAACTGACATTTGCTGTTTAAGGGTTCCGTAGTCAAAATGGCAAAAAGAAACCTTTATAGTTTCGTAATGTCTGGCTGTCTGTCCACGGCTTAGCTCAGATAATATTGGTATTAGAAAGCTGTAATTTTGCATACATATACATATTAATTGGGCCGAAAAAGTGCAGGAATAAAATTTTGAAAAAAATTGTACCACCCCTACACGTAGTGGGGATGTTGTTTTTTTTTCGCCTACCCCAAAGTTCGGGGTATCGTCGGACAGGTCTTTTAAAATTATTGGGGGTGCTCAAAGACAATTTTTCGATTGAGTTATTCGTTTGCGAAATACTTATTTAGTTTTGTTCGAGTCAAGTGTCCCCCCCCCCCCTCGACCACAGGATCTATTATACAGGGTGGAAAGGGATGAGGGCCGTTTACGAAAATATAGTACCACATAAATGATGTACATTCGATGTGGAACGGTTAGAAACGATTATTGTAAAGAAAACAAAAAAGTTAAAATAAGTCATGTATAATATTGGTGACAATCCTATCTATGTACCTAACTACATCTGAGAGAGAGAGAGAGAGAGAGAAACATTTACAAACATCTCTAACACGTGTAAGGTAAAAAGGATACCTGTTATCTTAGGGATCTACAGCCGATGTTCAAATACTCCACCACGTCTAATAATGCAGGCTGCAGCTCGTGCCCGAGTATGGCGATGCACCTTCGGTAGTGTATTTTCTTCACGATTTTTTCTACGCAATTGTTCGAAGGCCGCAATTAATCTTTCTTTCATTTCCTCGGCAGTATCACATTCTGTGATGACTTACGGATCTGAGACGTGGGCGTTAACGATGGGCCTCATAAGGAAGCTCAAAGTCACTTAGAGGGCGATGAAGAGGGCTATGCTCGGGGTTTCTCTGTGGAATTGAATCAGAAATGATGATATTCGCAGTAGAACTAAGGTTACCGACATAGCCCGCAGAATTGCGAAACTTAAGTGGCAGTGGGCGGGGCACATAGCTCGCAGAACTGATGGCCGATGGGGTCAGAAGGTTCTCGAATGGCGTCCATGGACCGGGAGACGAGCTGTAGGTAAGCCTCCAATAAGATGGAGCGACGACCTGGTAAAGATCGCGGGACCGCGGTGGATGCGAAAAGCACAAGACCGGTCTGAGTGGAGAGCCTTGAGGGAGGCCTGAGTCCAGCAGTGGACGTCTTTCGACTGACATGATGATGATAGTGCAATGATTTCATCATACGTCTACCAAAGCGGTCCATTTCCTGAATGCAATCATAAGAAAATTTCTCATCGCGTCGTCTCCTTACTCTAAGATCCGCAGATCGTCATTACAAAACTTCACCTTACACTCATGTGTGAAAAGCGCCACACCCCATTGACTTCTGCTGCCCTGACCCAAATGTTGACAGCAGAAACTTGAACGATTTGCACGTTGAATCCTAGATAAAGGAATCCGTACAACTCGTCGTTTGGACTGTTGCTGGTTTTCATGCAGTCGATTAGGTATGTATTGTTTGATCACTGACACGAGTTCCCGTTGTCAGCTGTAAGCGATCTTGTAACTGGTCGTGCACTTTGCCGGATGTTACGATCCTCTTGTGCCATAGTCACCCAATCCAGCCCTTCTCGCAGTACAGCCAGTCTCTTGGAAGCGATTCCACACAAATTGGATGGCTCTGCGAGAGAATTCCAACGACGCAGCTATATACCGTTGTGAATGACCTTCAGCAATCATTTGTAATGGCTCTGGAGGCAGCAATGGTGTCCAAATATCTTCATTGTCGTGGCATCATTGACACAGTATCATAAATTAAGCAACATATGTAAATATCGCCTATTACCAGGGATCGTAAAATGCAAGCAAAATCGATTGAAATGAACGTATGACAACCACTTCAATGAATTTTGCTCGCATTTTGCGATCCCTGCCTATTATTAGCCAACCCCTTCTAACTGGTCACTTTGCCAATTTAATCTTTATTTAAAATATATAAATCCAGAACTGTTACCGAGAGCATTCTGAAAATATTCATACTCAGTATCTCCGTACCAAAATTGGTAGCTTTTCAATACATGCTTGAACATGAATGGTATCTTTATATCATTATTTTAGAACTAGCAATATTGTGTTGCTTTCAGTTTATTGTTGCCTCCTGGCAACATCAGTAAGAAAAAGTTGTTCGCTCTTACAAATGGTTGCTCTGCTATGCGGGCACAAAATAATTAATTTCATGCAATAAACAAGTTAAAAAATTACTCTGTATCATTTATTGAACAGAGTAAGTGGTCCTTCGAGCCGGATTGTACATATGGCATATCCTCCGGGTGAGGTGCGTACCTCTGTCGGTCGCCCTCTCGCCAGCCGGATCCGCCAGGTCTTGTTAATAGGCTAGCGAACTCTCTTAAGTTCGCATCTGGGTTTGGTGCTACTCTATCCAGAGGCATTGGTCCTACCTCCAGACCGGGCAAAAGAATCCTGGTAAATAATCCACAATCGGCAATTGCTCTCTCTATATTCCTGACGCTTCGAGGGGTTAGTGAGGTCCATCTCTGGATGTTCGAGAATGAGAATAGTAATTTTGCTCCTAACCCACAGAAGGCACGCATGGGATGATCGTTTTTATCTGTCTTCTAAATCAACATCAAATTCAATTAGTCCAGGAACGAGCATAGATATGAAGAAGCTGCTAATCGCGTCACTCATGTCCGGTGTGTAATCTATTCCAAAAAGACTACTTATCGATGATGTCCTTGTCATATTCATGGAAGCTGATTTTTGCAATGTATTAGCATCGATGGGACCCAGTATTACGCTGGGTCGTTGTAGCTCTATTACCATTCCAGCGGAAAAGCGAATTGGTCTTGGTATTTGTTCAAACATCGTGGTTAGAACGAACGGATTAACCACCACCTCATATAAAACATTGTTGTTATGTAATGGACGTTTGACGGAATCTGGAATACCATCTCTGGTTCTTAATTCCTCGGTTTCAATTGTTTCTGCTAATATTCTCATCTCTCTTTGTGAAACATCAAAGAATGTTCTCATCGCTTCATTGTCGTGCGTACCTTGAAAAACAAAGCCATCGGAAAAGTTAAAATTGTTAATTCTTCTTACAGGCTGGAGATAACGCATAATCGCGTTTTGAACGATGTTTACATCAAAGTCGCAATCAGATATGGATGCGTATGGAAATCCGACACCTTCAGGATCTATATACTGATCTCCTAGCATTCTCATAGATTTTGGTTCTTTTAAGAATATCATGGTACGTTCGGCCATATATTCCACTGCAGTGTAGGTCGCGGCAAGCAAAGAATCAATATTGCTTATATCAGATTCAATTAATGGTTTGTTGACGACATATGGCATACGTCCTCTTCCTATTTCCAAAATTTCAAATCTGCAAGAAAGTCCATCACTTATTTGTGGAGTCCATGGCTTAGGTCCATAGCCTCCAACTCCATAATCTTTTTCGTTTAATAGTATGTTAGTGCTTCTAGAAATTATATTTCGAAGTGAACCTAGGATGTCGAAAATTTGTTCCAATCGAACTTCCTTCTGTTCTTCCTTCTTCTCATTATTAATCTTGTTATCGCTGGCGGCCTCAAGGACGCCATGGCAGTTTTACAGTTTAAAAATAGGTGATTTAGTAATAGTAAAACTTAATAATGTTCCTACATTAAGTTGGCCGATGGCTAGAATTGTAAAGACTTACCCTGGGCCGGATGGTAAAGTCCGAGTGGCTGATATTAAGATGGGTCACAATGGAAAAATCTATAACAAGTTATGTCCTCTCCCTTTAGAAAATTGAAATTTAATAATATCAGTAAAGTTAAAATTTTATAATATCTAAACATGATTAATTTATTGCAATAATCCAGTACAAGTAATTCAAATATCATTAAATCTAAGCTAAAACATAAAGTACTTAATACAATTAACTAAAATCAAGTAACGGGCATTTACATGGAAATACACTAAACTAAACTAAACTAAAAAATAAGTGATAACTTATCAATACCTTAAAACTTCAATAATAAATAATTTGCAAAGTGTACCTACTTAATAAAATGGTATAAAAATATAGATTCAAACTTACCTTCAATTACTTACCTTTGGCCCCGCCAAACTATGTTCAATACATGCTTGAACATGAATGGTATCTTTATATCATCATTTTAGAACTAGCAATATTGTGTTGCTTTCAGTTTATTGTTGCCTCCTGGCAACATCAGTAAGAAAAAGTTGTTCGCTCTTACAAATGGTTGCTCTGCTATGCGGGCACAAAATAATTAATTTCATGCAATAAACAAGTTAAAAAATCTACTCTGTATCATTTATTGAACAGTAGCTAGTAACTAAATGACATTTCTTAAGTGGCGAGTTAGTGGCAATTTACCCTATGGTTATTTAAAGTGTAATCGGCTTCTTATTTCTTCAGGCTTTTTCATATACTTAAGTAATTGGTATTGTTTTTGAGATTGTCATAAAATTCTTCTTATACTACTCACTCATTCATTCGTAACTAGCTTTGCCCCCGTCAAATATTTCAAAATGGGCTAGTTCCCTATCCCGTAGAAATTTCTAAAAATCCCTTCTTAGTGCACCTCTAGGATACTCAAGATATATGTTTGCCAAATTTCATGTCTCTAAGTGGTTTAGGCTGTGCGTTGTCTGTCAGTCAGCCAATCACGGTAGGTACTGTTTCATTAATTCGTACTTAATAAAACATTTATCAAGTGTAATTTTAATTAGAGTGTTACGTCACTACAATACAATACAAATTATTTTTTTACGTTCACTGACCTACCTGACACCTACTGACTCAGTTATAACTTATTTGATATTTGCAGTATTCATGTTCAAAATTTTGGGTTTCTTTGCGGGAGGACTACAGCCGCGCGACGCAGCTGGTGCGCGCGTTCGACGGCGTCACCAGCGGGGTTGTTTTCGTGTCCTTTGCCACCAATTTGTTCTTCATCTGCCTTCAACTATATAATCTGCTATCGTAAGTAAAATAACTAACTGTGAAGTGCTTGTGTTTCCCGACCCTAATTGTTTCCACCTTACATTCACACCAAAATAACCATCGAAGTGTTACAGCGTAAAATTTAAAGGTTAACTAATTTGTTCGTTTTATCTTTACAGAGATGGCGTTCATCAGAAAATGAACTCAAAAAAGTGTCCCAATTTTTCAAACGGGTATCTTTTTATAAATAATGAATATTTATTAGATGACAGAAAATTTGAATACTTCAAAAGTATTCATTTCGTATCAGAGCCTCAATTTAGTGAATTGTATTGCCAACGCACTACTATTCTTATATTATTTGACTCGCTTTTAACGTTAAGGGCTTAGGTCCTTATTTCACGAACGTTACATATGATAGTTAACAATGGCAATTCCATTTACATAAAAAAACTCATCAAGTCAGCAGTTAATTTACAGCGATTAAAAACAGACAGTACTTATTAATTATGTGGTAGTAGGTTTTTTTTTTAGGTACTTATTCAAAAATTAACAATGACTTAATTGGCAATAACCTAACCTGACCAACTTAGAAAAGTTGAAAAACTTCCGACATTAACATTTCAAAGTTCAATATTTCAAAAACGGGTGAACTTTACATAGAACCATCTCGATTAAGCTAGCTTTCGAGTTAACACAATACGTGAAGTTTGTTTATAAAAATATAGTGATTTGCAATTGTAGTGTTGGCAAACATATATTGTATATATTTAATTTTTTTACCAGGCAGTAATTTCCAAATAATTATCGTACTTATACCAAATTGATTATAATAAAAAATTACCTACTCCTGTCGGTTTTTCTTAGAACCCTGCAGACATACCTACTATTAGTTCTTACCTTTATCTCGTTGGGTACTTGTCCCTGTATTTGATAAAAAAAAAAAAGAACTAATCGGTTCCAAAGATTACAAAGATTTCAAAGACACATTATTAATATTTCCTTATTTTCTAATAAATAAAATAAAACAAACTAAAATGCCCGCCGGGAGTGGAGTAAAGACTGAACAATTTGATGAATATAAAGCACAATTATCAAAGTTTAAGATGCATAAAGCTATTTAGATGAAAAATAACACTTATAAAAACTAATACTAATGTCACAGTTCTTTCAGGCCCTTGGGAGGATATGAGAACGTTGTTTATTTTACCTATTCCATGGTGTTTGTATTACTCCGATATTTGTCTGTCTCTCTGATTGCTGCTCGAGTGCACACATCTTCGCAGTGTTTGGCCCCTGCTCTTTACGCTGTGCCATCATCCGCGTATAACGTCGAGGTAGGTATACGTTTGTTTATACGCTGTAACAATGTTGGTTAACGATAAGTAAGCGTTATCAAACAAGGATAAACTAAGTAAATGGCCAATGAGATAAGATGGAAAACTTAAATACGTTTATCCATGTACGTATTGTACGTACCTACCTATTTAAATACAATTCACAATTATGAAAATGATTGGCATTGTCACTCTCGTTTCCTTAATGCAACTGTCTTGGTCAGCTTGTTTGTATTTTAGCTCGTCTATCTATACTATGGAAAACTCAAGTCGCAAATCTAATAATGTCATGCTAAATATAATCTCTGTCAGATTCTTTGTGGCCGATAGTAATGGCGAGATCGACAGTGATTTCAGTTTCTCGCGATACAAGGGCAGAGTCTCAAGGCACACTGCAATTTAGGGACAATTAATCTGCCATGCATTTGTTAGTCTCAGGGTTTATGCCGGCTTACGCGACACCACAGGAAAGAGGCCGAATGGTCTAACCCTCGTTCCATGGACGAAAGGTCGCAGCCTCCTGTGGGACGCAACTGACGTCAGCGCCTTCGCTCCTCGCATGTGACTTGCACACCACAAATAGCGGAGGCCGCTGCTGAGGTTTCAGCCTAGCTAACCCTTATCAAGTACTCAGACTTTGAAAAAAAGACTATAATTTAGTCCCGGCAGCCGTCGAGACCACCTGCCCTTGGTACTTACAACAAAGCAATGCGCTTTGTCAAAGACTTTAGGAAAAAAGGCTGTGACCCTCGATCTGGCTAATGCCTAATATTTAGACCAATTTGATGGTTTATAATTAGTATGTAAAACTAAGTCATAAACAACGCAAGACAAGTAAAATAAAAGCTTGTCAAAATGGTAATGAGAGCTTTCTATTTTAGGTTCAACGATTTTTGGATCAAGTTCATCATGACACTGTTGCTTTGAGCGGTCTCCAATTTTTTTACGTCACTAAAAGCCTCGTACTCACTGTAAGCACTAATTAAATAGTAACAATAATCTCATTGAACTTGAAGGTGTCAAATATACGTTCACATGCACTTATACTCGTATATTTTGTGGCTCAAATAAATGTATTGCTTGGGTAGCATCATTTTACCAACTCATCAACACACCACCTGGCAATCACGATTATATTAAATGCGCACATAAAACTTGTTACCGAAACGATTTCCACCAACTTGCGTGGCCTCGATGTCGTTGATTTGATTTAAATTCAACACAGTGCACAGTAACATGATAAAACCAAGGTTTTACGAAAATGGGACTGCCGGTAATTGTATGGATTGCTGTTTATTAGTTCCTAGTTTTATTTTTGCGTACAAAGCGTACGTCTATCTAGCACTTCAATGGATCAATGACCAATTGATGCTTGTTGCAGGTAGCTGGTACAATTTTCACTTACGAACTGGTGTTATTGCAATATGGAGGTTAAAAATATGGATCTTTGGTGTAGCACTTAAACAGCAGCAGGACGTCATTGCACAATATGTGAAATAAATATTATAATTATGTGTGTAAACGGGTTTTTTTTACTGATTGACAACCTCACCTACCTTATTTTAAATAAGTCATTATCATTATCAAATATTATATTTAAAAAAAAAACAGGATTATTATGATCAACTCACCTCACATCAAACTCACCCCCCCCCCCCCCCCTACAAGGGTATATTCTTGCCTAAATCAACGTCAAAGCTGTGAAATTGATGTCATTTCGGCCTTTAATAAAATTGTTATTAAGCGCCGACGTGGCCCATCTCTTATCGTAAAGTTGTTTTATGAAGGGGCCTACTAAGCCAGATGGCATATTTAGATCAAGTATCTATCTACATGTATAAAAACAAAAGTCCTGACTAAGTTACTGAATAAATAACGATCAATGCCCAGCCCAAATCCCTGGACCTAGAAAACTGAAAGTTGGCATAGAGGTTCCTTTTATAATTTATACTATGGATAAGGCGGGATTTTTCGAAATTCCACTCCTGAGGGGGTGAAAAATTGTATTTTAAATCGTTTATTTCTAGGGTAACGTACCCAAAGAGTAAAATGGGGCTCTATTACTAAGAGTCCGCTGTCCGTCCGTATGTCTGTCTGTCTGCCCGTCTGTCACCAGGCTGTATCTCATGATCAGTGATAGTTAGACAGTTGAAATTTTCACAGATGATGTATTTCTGTTGCCGCTATAACAACAAATACTAAAAACATAATAAAATAAATATTTATATGGGGCTCCCATAAAACAGACATGTTTTTTTTTGCCGTTTTTATAAATAATGGTACGGAACCCTTCATGCGCGACTCCGACTCGCATTTGGCTGGTTTTTTAAGTTACGATCATGAAGCTTGGTGAATACAATTTTCAAGACAAATAAATGAACACGTATTTCAACGTTTTTGAAAATTTCAAGCCTAAGGGGGTGAAAACGGGTGTGGAAGTTTGTATGAGAAAAGTTATTATTAAAGTTACTATCATTATCATAAAACTTAGACATGGTATAGGGAAAGAAGGAATTTTGCGAAATACCCACGGGATAGAGAGTTCTGCCACGGGAGCGAAGCCGCGGGCAAAAGCTAGTAGGCAAAATCTTCAATAACAATCGCAACCTCAGAATCTACCGCCAAATCTTTCACCAATTTCTGACTAAATTTAGAGGGTAGATTATATTTCAAATCTTTTTCCATTAACAAATTCGACATTAGTGATATTTTTAACTCTAGAGGGTCTAAGAATACATGGCCAATAGTTAAGTCCCGATTATTGTTGTTCAAAAGAGAAATAAATTGAGTTTCACCTCGCGTAAGTCTACGTATTTTATCACATTGGGTGACGTACCTACTTTTTATGAGCCTCCATCGAAGCAAAGTATCTCTCTCCTCTCTCCTTTTGGTCCAAAGTATCAAACTCAATGCTACCAAAATGTTATATAATTAAAATGGCAGTTCGGAATGTAGGTAGTTCTTTAAGATGCCATTTTAATTAAATTATCTCTAAAACAAAACAAATGAGGTTTTTCCGCGCCCTCACTTAACCAGTCTTCAGGTCCCTATTTATTGCTATCTTAGCTGCCCTACTGAGGGTCGAGCACGATTTTACGAATGCTGCGTAACGTAAAATCGAATAGTAAACGTTGTCGAGCACTTGCCGAGTTTGTTTGTATGACGTTTGGAACAGCGCCCGCCCGTGAGTGTATTTGGAACTAAAATTTACGCAGCATTCGTAAAGTCGTTCTCGACCCTCTGGTGTTATTGCTACGTAAACTAATTCACCGAGCGATCGAAGTGAGCGGAGCGTCTCAGTCTCAGCTTGGACAACAAAAATCGTATGTATTCCCGCCGGCGGTCCGTCTGTCCGACTCCTCTACAGGTCGCATTTCTCAACCGATTCTCTTGACATTTTGTGAGCAGGTTCACTAATCATATAGATTTATTTTTGTCGATGTTTTTTTAATAAAAAAAAACTGTAAATGATCAAAAATTAGGTCGCGAAATCTACAGCTCACAGAGCCAGTAGTAATTAGATACGACAAAGTTAATTAAACCAAATGTTATAAACAGCTAGACGGCGTTGTTTTTTTAGTTTGCTACAGGGCACGTAGCTTACACACAATTTCTCATTACGTGATTACGGCATACTATTTTTGAAACTACGTAACCTGGGTATGGATTTGATGCCAATTATTTTAGCATAAGTAGCTGAATTGCCACCAGCAATAAAATTGCCATGCAAATGACATGTTTGAACCTTTCACACACGCTGGAAGGGCCTTCGTAGTTTTCGTAGCAAACGTGATCTTTGGCTTTTTCTTTACGTTTGTCTGCTCTGGCACAAATTAAACAGTATTGGTTTTTTACGCCAATAAATAGGACTTCTCCAAACTTTCGTCCCTGCGGCAACCCCAGACAATGACTTATAGTTATTACCATACGAACGCTTGCACCGCGCACCATCCGCGTTGAAATCAATAACAGGAATTACATTAAAAACTTTGCCGTCTAGGATTGCTGCCTCGCGCTCACATCACGTTCAGCAGCCCTCTGCATGAACTCAACTGGCCTGGCCCCCGTTAGTAAAAACCGGCGCTTTGTATTTTCCCGTAATATTTTCCCCAAAGACAGGAATGCTCCTTGCGGTTATTGTCTCCTCGAATTGGAAGAAGCCAATACCGGAGCCAGAGACTACTATTCCTGAAACAGCTGCTTGATTAATATTTACATTATTAACACTACCTGGGTCAACGCTATACAATTTAAAAGTCGTGTTGCTAATCATTCGCGTGTAATCGTTTTATTATGTAAAGACAACTTATAGGCCTATTACGGGTGTTGGAAGGGTCGCCTGTCGATGAACCTGTCTGTACTCATAACAAAAAAAGTATTTTTTACAATTTATTCTATCACTTTGTCGGTCTGATTAATATGTATGTTCACGCCAAATTACAGCTTTCTAATAGCCTACGTCTGAGCTAAGGCGTGGACACACGCATGGACGTACATGGCGGAACTATAAGTTTTTCTTGCTAACTACGGAACCCTAAAAATGTTGGAGTACAAGTAAATTTCAATTGGGTATGAAAGAGGAAAATTATAATGATGATGACGAGACACATCTCACCAATTTTATACATCACAAGTCTGGTGGCGGAGTCTTCTTAATACGTGCGGACTTAGATGGAGTAGGTGTATAGTTAAATTCAGAAATGTGTTTGCATGTTAAAATGTTTATGGCCTAGACATAACATTGATTTTTGCCTGATCTGTGGAAAAACTTATCGAATAACAATAAATTATTATGTAACTTTAACAGTTGAATTTACTTTTCATCATAAACAGAAAACCAATTTCTTTCATACTATGTTTCACCATAAGGAAGGTAGCATTTTACAAATTTTATTAGTTCTATTGTGCTTGCGTAAGTACCAATTTTTTTTTTAAATAGGTAAAAATGTTTCAGATCAAAATTCTTAAATCATCATTACTTACATATTTAAATCAAAATTACGTTGGTGTTAAAAAGACTGTAGAAGTACATAAAAAACAAAACTGACAAGTGCGAGTCAGACTTGTGCATCGTGGGTTCCGTACTGTCACTATCACCATAATACTTTCATGTTACATTAGGTATATGCACACAATGCACAGTCCTCAGTTAAATGTAGAATAAACAGACAGCTGGGCACCGCTATCTATAAGTCCGGTAGTGGAACTAATGAAATGTTTGATGTATTTTGGGTAAGGTGTAGACATCTTCCATCATTATATAATGTATAGATAATTTTCTTTTTTGTACGCAAACTTCGGATGTACGAGGGGGGAGGGTTAGTAGTTTTTAAAATTATTTTAATGTTTAAAATAAATGTTTTTGAATGTGCAGACCTTTCATATGATATCCCACATTAACATTTTAAGACTCCTTTCAATCCTCCTGCGCCTGCGGCTATATTCTTTCTTTTAGCGAAATGGTTGGGCAAGCACAACTAAAACTATTTCGAATTTGTATTCCTAGCATGTCTTAGTACAAGCGCGTACCTAGTTCTTGAGATAATCAGCTGTGAAGGGATAGAGCCGAATAATAAGGGATTCCTTTTTACCACTTTCGTTTGGTATGGAACCCTTAAAATCGTGGATAGTCGACTGTGATAGATAAGGATAATAGTTAAATCTTATCCATAATCACACAAAAATAGCATTATTTCTAAGCGGCCCGAAACTTCTCCGAAAAGGTTTTTCACGCATGGAAAGGTAGAAGCGTGGCTTCTATTGATCATGAGTAAAAAATGTGTTTGAACCTTCGACGCAAAACAGAGGTTTGTTTCTTTATCGTGTGTCTGTTTGTGGCATCGTAGCTTCCAAATAGCTGAGCCGATACGGACGCAGGATTTTTTTAAATAAAACTCAGTTTAGTTGCGATGGGTAAGCTAAATAGCTAAATTTCATCTAAATCGGTTCAGCCATTTTTGTTAAGTGCATCGGACTTTGAACTTTTTTTATAATTTTCTTGTTTACATTGAACGCGCCTCAACGCTCATTAAGGTGTCACGATACAGAGATTTTTGGGCAACATTCCGCTCGAACCCCGTTTTGAAGAAGCTTGCGACTCCGTCTGCATGGATCTGCCGACGAACGACGTGCAACCAGTTTGCATGATGTTCAGCCGCTATAAGAAAGGATATCTTTTCTTCGTAAATCAGTGTCACGCAAGGCGCTCTATTTGCCGAGAAAATCTGGGTATGTGGTATACTTTATTTAAACTTAGAACTTTACTCACGATTTATTAAGTTATTTTGTTGTGCGTTTCACTTGGCAGTAAAGTTATATTGCGTCTTGTGTCTTGAAACCCTCGCTACGCTCGATCTCGCTTTATCGGGCTTAACTACAAGCAACACTCGTTAACATGTTTACTTTATAAGCAGAGATGGGCATTTCGTAATCGATTCCTGACTACACGATTACCTACTTGATTTTACTTTTGTAATCCACTACTGTTTGTCTGATTACTTATAATGCCATCATGTGAAACGGTGATTACCAATGTTGTAATAATTTATACAAGTATTACAATTACTAGTAATTGAGAATTAATGTCGATTCCTAATTACTGGAATTGTTTCATATTAGCCAACGATGTTAAAATAACTAAACACCGGTCTTGCGGATAGAAAATGGGGATAAAATATGTTTGGCCAAATATGCGTGCAAACCAGAGATATTCCTGATTACACATTACCATCAAGATAGACCACGCACCTGTTCAGTGCTGACAAAATGCGACCATCACTCATTAGCTGTCATTAGACTGACATAATGACAAACATCAAGGGTTATTAAGTCACCGAATCACCTATAATGGCTTGTCCGCGCGCGGTGAAGCGGTGGCGTATCTGTATATCAATGCACATCACTGTTCTATACAACATTCCTGAATTAAAATACGTTTTTCAAATTATAAATAATAGCTTTTTTTTATTCATACCAAATAAACATAAACTTAAACATCTCGATTTTCCAAAGATGATGACATATGTCTATTAAATTTTATGTATGTCGGACAGAACGGCGTTATGTTTTAAATCTGTGGTTGCTATCAGATCCAAAGTATGGGAACAGCATCGCATGTGATACGGTAACAGCACATGATTATTTAGATCATGTACTGTCAATCAAATCAATACAATTTCTATTAGCAAGGGCTCGTCTTTGTTATCATTGTTTGAATCGGTCTGACAATTGTTACTTATTTCTAAGCTACTTGGGTGAACTCCGAATTATTTAAAAGCCTTCACAAAATCGCTACCGTTTCGAGAAACTGTGGTAACAGCAATAATTTTAGGCAAATCTAAGTCATGTTCTTGTAAAATATTTCTTAGTAAATAGTCTTTCATCACAGTAATTGTGTAATTAAATTAATTCCAAAAGCAATTGATTACGTCCAACTCCGTTTATAAGGATAAGAAGTACTTATGACTAGTTTTATTCATAGAGTAAAAATAGTAAGTAGTTTTCATTGTTTCATTTGCAGTGTTAAACATGGTTCATCCAAATAGATGCTTCAAAACCAGGCAATATTTTATGCCGATTTCTTAAAATGCTAAACTACTAAAATATACCTTCGATGGCTTCGAGAGAAGACGGCTTATATTGTACATTGTTTGAAAATAAAAATAATTTAAAGACTACAACGATAATTCACAAACATACTGTGATACTGATAATGATAAGGTGACTACATAAATATCATGTTTGTATATTATTTGCCGACATGAATTGGAAGCTAATCTGATAATGGAGCCGAAAGGTGGCCATGGGAACTCTGTAATAAAACGTCGCAACCCAATCAAGTTTGGGTTCGTTTGATTCGTTTAGACAATAACTCTGGGCCTAGATGATAATGCAGGGTCTGATGATAGAGCCAGAAGCAGATGAAGAAACAAACTTCAAATTATGCAATTCTTTCGCGATGATTGCCTTCAAAGAAAGCAAAAACTAATAAAAAACAAAAGTTAGAGATACCTTGTAGGATGATATTAATTTGTGCTTTATTTTATTTTCGAAGGGTCTACTCATTTAAAAGTTGAGCCAAAAAAAATTTTAAGAAATGCAAGTTAGAAAACTAATTTAAAACCAAATAATCGACATTTTATAGCGCACAGTCCTAGTACCTACTGATTAGATAAGGCAAGTAATTAGTAAAGTTTCCCAGATCGCCCGCTCATAAATCTGTGTGCAATGATGGAGGTCCCCAAAATAAGGTCAAGACGTGATCTGAATTTTTAGCAGGCTTTACCTGGAAATTTTGTTTTTTACCGGCTTTTTCTGCTCTCTTTTATATTATTCAATGCTTCGTCCTTTGTGTGGTTATCAACAACATTAAATTTGTGTGTGCATTATATATTATTGTCTAAAATGTTTTTAGCGATTTAATTACGCATTCGTAGACTTTTGTTTTGGTATTTTTCAAGAACCATGTTGTGAAACCAATGAAAAGGTACTCTTAAAGTTGAGCCCACATTAAAGACGTAATCCATCCGGAGCAGAATAACTACGTCGTTGCTACTAAAAGTACCAGCCGGAGAATGTTGGACGAAGTGGCACTTGCCAGCGACTAAAACACCTGAGTTATGCATCCTGTTTCAGATTCTTCGTCACAAAGTTAATTTTGTTGTGATGAGCTGCTACAATTTTGCTTGCTAAGCGGAGGCGAATTGCTTGTAAATGATTTCCAGTAAGTCTTTCTTATAAGTTACAGAACGAAATTATGTAATAGAATATTATTCGCTTCCTTTTCGAGCAAATTTATTACCGGCCTTGATGTAACCCCTTGTTATTCCCATAACGCTGCCTTTGCCTGGCGGCATCCGAATTAATGTTATTTTATAAGTACCCACTAGGTATAAAAAGATATTCAAGCATATGCCATGTCTCAATCCTATTACTAAGCCTCGGCTGCCTGTCCGACTGTCCGTGTGTCCGTCCGGCCGTCGTTCAGAGAGCTGTATCTTTAGTAATAGATAGGGGAGGGTATTTGAAATTGAGTATCCGCAGTTACCTCAACCTGATCCTATTATTCCAAATAGCTTTAACTCAGAGATATAGTAATTGAGAGTTACAATCAATAATCAATTAATTTCACTATCGCTAAATTGTCAGTTAGATGTGTTGGTATGTACCTAGGATTTCCATGGTACGGGGGCGACGTTTCTTAATAATTCGCTACTCAACAAAACATCTTTCTAAATCGATTATCTTCACGCACTAGAAAATATTAATTCGCGAGAGAACATTTTATTCTGGCCAATTTTTATTCTGTTCAAAATTATGGAACATCGAAAAGTGCATAAATATGTATACGTACGTTGTGTGAAAGATAAATATATAAGCAGCAGGTGCAATTATTATGTCCTTATCAATCAACGCATAAATTTAGACACTCCATAATATTAATAAATATGGATACCTAAATACATAGGGCAAAATTATGTATGGGTGCTGTTGTGTATTAAACATGCAGGTACTTGTCCATCTTGTTTTCATAATAAGGTTGACTAAGTGAGGGTAGCTGTACATCTGTTTACAATCAATTGTCTTGTTTCTGCTACCGAGCTCAATACACGTATTTACCAAAATATAGTGTTTTATTAGACCTAACAGGTGCTATATGTAAAACAAGTATTGTTAGATTCAGCATAAAATGGCCTATCTGATTAAATAGCAATGAATACCATTCCATTTATGTGCATTTTGCTAGTCTTAATTAAATATCAGATGACCAAATTTTTTCCACTATAACCAATAAATAAAACAATTAACTGTAGAAAACACAGATTTATTTATAAGAATATAGATTTATTTACACATGTAAGCCTTTTTATTGCCCCTTATCATACAATATTTTTACACTACAAGGTTTTCAAAAACGTGTCTGAAATTGGACACGCGGGCGGTCGAAGAAAATGGTGTCATATTTCAAGCTGATTTAATGACATGCTATTATGTAAAACAATGTATGTTGTTTATGTTTTTCAAAGTAAGTTATATAATCTTATTGTGGCCACAATTATAAGTCCTAAAACTTGATAGTTTTATATATGTCGGAGAATCGATACACTAGTCGGTGTTGATCATAGTCTAAAGTTATAAATTACCTTCATTTGTTATGATTTTAACGAAACGTCAAGCGGTGACAGCTGTCAAATAAATACTGCTTGGGAGTGGTCTGTGCTTGGTTCATTTGTGGGTAGTTGGTATAAGGTCGAAATGACATTTAGTAACTTTGAAAAGAAAAGGGCATTCTTGATCGGGGGGTCGGACTGATCACAAGTTGGTAATGTAATCCGTTTGCATCGGCTTGGTGCTTTGAGTTTTAAGGAGAATTGTTAGTGATTTAATGAACTAAGTGCCTGTGCCCCAAGTACAGAGTCTTATTTTGAGTCTTAAATGATATCTTGGCAACAGATCACGTGAATGGGCGCAAGCACAGAACTCTCCAACGTTTCCAATATGGTACTTGCATTTCGCGTTAATAGTAACGAGTTAACTGTGATATCAATTGTAACTAATTTAGACCTCGTATGGTGTTATTATTGAAAAGATTATACCTCATTGAGTTTCTTGCCGGTATCTTCTCAATAGAGGTTATTTCCGAACCGTGCGGTAGAGTCATTGATGTAGGCCTTAATCAAATAAAGACTGGCCTAGAAGTGAAACATGATGTGTCTGCAGTTATTTCTACCACCTCAATCGACCTTGAGGATGAGTAAAGCTCATGACCAAGCTCTACTACGTGTAAAACCCATTTCATCCTGATACAGCTGACTAGCAAACCAAGTCCGCTGGTGTGTGCGATGTCTCGTCCCGGTCCCAGTCTCCGAGTTCAGATGTGGGATGGAACTGCATGTCCCACTTCAAGATAACAAAGATGATTATGACGACGGTTATGCTGATGATGATTGATTGAATTGTACGATCGGTGCTGTTCGAGGTGACCATGCCAGTCTTCTTTGGCTGCTCCGGCTACCGTACAAGTAGTTGTTTGTGAACCCCATTCGGAGGATTTAAATATGCCTGGTGAGTCGCTTTCAGTTTGTTATAATTTGTGTAACACGTGGGTTTCCGTTAAATTTCTTTACTGAGTTTACGTGATTTGGTTAAAAAAACTGGTAGGGTATACCCGTGCCCTATGTTCGATACTATGGCAGTATGATAATACTTATCATACTTAAAGTAGAATTCGTTACTACGAATTCTAATAGGTACTCAAGTTCATAATTTCAATCGAGCTATCGTGATGTTCAGTGCAAGTGCACCGAATAGTCATTATTGTCACGTAGACTTTGTTTAAATGGTTTGAACGGTTTGACTTTAAAAAGCAACGTGAGGTTTATACGATGGTAATCAGTTTATTTTTTTGGATAAAACAAACATTAGCTATCCGTGTTTGTGTGCAAATCACACGTGAGGTTCTTGTGTAGTTAATCGGAGCCCTTAATAAGTGACAATGAATAATAAGAGTTGTGTGTTGAAATAATAATCGACGTGTTTTAAATTGTTTGTTTTTTTGTACAAAGAAAATACGTTTCGATTGAGTACCTAACTAGAGGTAACGTTTATTAATTATGAACTAAAAAACAATTACTTTGCTCACCCGCGACCACTAATGACAAATGACAAATAGTTATATCTGTGCGGCAAATGTATGTTTCCATGCAACACCTCCACCTCCACTGCTACACGAATCAACACATGCCACACAGACCCAACTATCACCACCACCACTATACTAAACGCTGACGCGTTTCGGCACTCTCCACGAGGCCATTTACGAAGCACAACAACAACCGCTCAACATGCCACCACTTCCACTACCAGTACTCCAGTAGTCCAGTAGTCTTCTACTTCCAGTAGTGGAAGTGGTGGCATGTTGAGCGGTTGTTGTTGTGCTTCGTAAATGGCCTCGTGGAGAGTGCCGAAACACGTCAGCGTTTAGTATAGTGGTGGTGGTGATAGTTGGGTCTGTGTGGCATGTGTTGATTCGTGTAGCAGTGGAGGTGGAGGTGTTGCATGGAAACATACATTTGCCGCACAGATATAACTATTTGTCATTTGTCATTAGTGGTCGCGGGTGAGCAAAGTAATTGTTTTTTAGTTCATAAATATGGACCTCCGCAAAGTAACGCCTGATTCAATAAATTTATTAATTATGTTGTCGTAGCGCTCATGTCGCTAGCTTTGAGTGGTAAGTACGTGTATGTTCGCGACCCAGTTTACAATAAATCATAGTTTTGGGTTTTGGACAGGCAAGAGAAACGAGTGTTTTAATTTTTGCTAAGCAAGTTCGTGTAAATTGAATTCGTGATTTTGGTTACGCTACTGATAACGTGAAAAGATTAACCTTTTCGTGGTGTGAACCATTAATTCGAGCTCTTAAGATTGACAAGCAAAATTCATTTGATGTCCGTATGTATTGTTGATCGCTGGTGTGAGTGTCTTTGGCTCAGACTGATTGCACCTTCGGTCATTCGTAGGCGTAGGCGTAAAATCGGGCCTCATTTCCCGTCGCAGTGCGGCCACGACTGTGAGTGGCGTGCGTTTGGCTCGCGGGTGTAATCGGTCGCCACGATCGCTGGACGGAGGCGATTGGTTTTGGATATCGCTGGATGGAGGCGATTGGTTTTGGATATCGCTGGATGGAGGCGATGAGTTTTGTGTGAGATGGATACTGGATGGAGGTATTCCATGTGATATTGTGTGTAGAGGTTGCTGGATGGAGGCAACTGACAGAGCACTGTGCACTCATTTGATGCTGAGAGAGAGAGTCGATAATGTTTAAACTTTGTGCTTATTTGAGTTTTGCTTGACAAGTAAAGAGACTTATGTTCACCAATAGAATTATTTTCGTTATTTCCTTGATTGTTAGTTTTTATGGTCAGGAAGGCCGAGTGGAAAAGTTTTGGGTACTGTTCAGATTTTCTTGTCCACAGATACCTCCCACGAGGACGTGTGAGACGTCAGAATGGCCGTGTCGGAGAATCGATACACTAGTCGGTGTTGATCATAGTCTAAAGTTATAAATTACCTTCATGATTTTAACGAAACGTCAAGCGGTGACAGCTGTCAAATAAATACTGCTTGGGAGTGGTCTGTGCTTGGTTCATTTGTGGGTAGTTGGTATAAGGTCGAAATGACATTTAGTAACTTTGAAAAGAAAAGGGCATTCTTGATCGGGGGGTCGGACTGATCACAAGTTGGTAATGTAATCCGTTTGCATCGGCTTGGTGCTTTGAGTTTTAAGGAGAATTGTTAGTGATTTAATGAACTAAGTGCCTGTGCCCCAAGTACAGAGTCTTATTTTGAGTCTTAAATGATATCTTGGCAATAGATCACGTGAATGGGCGCAAGCACAGAACTCTCCAACGTTTCCAATATGGTACTTGCATTTCGCGTTAATAGTAACGAGTTAACTGTGATATCAATTGTAACTAATTTAGACCTCGTATAGTGTTATTATTGAAAAGATTATACCTCATTGAGTTTCTTGCCGGTATCTTCTCAATAGAGGTTATTTCCGAACCGTGCGGTAGAGTCATTGATGTAGGCCTTAATCAAATAAAGACTGGCCTAGAAGTGAAACATGATGTGTCTGCAGTTATTTCTACCACCTCAATCGACCTTGAGGATGAGTAAAGCTCATGACCAAGCTCTACTACGTGTAAAACCCATTTCATCCTGACACAGCTGACTAGCAAACCAAGTCCGCTGGTGTGTGCGATGTCTCGTCCCGGTCCTAGTCGCCGAGTTATATATTTACCAAACAAAACAGTACCTGAAAAAGAGTCTCAAAAATACTTCAGAAAAAGACTAAAATAACAAATTCTGTTGCATTTATTAGACATGTGACTGTAGATTCAACAACACAAATGAAAAAACTAACTATATAAAAGCAAAAATCCACCTGTTTTCATACATAAAAACGTTGTAAAACGATAATGAAAGTCGTCTAAATCTCTAAAATTATGTACTTGCCAGGCTACATAGTATGGAGAAGGCGTCGGATTTAATCGGAGTATTTGTTTTTTCAACAAAATTGTTACTAACATAGCTAGTCAGTAATAAGTATGATAATACAAGAAAAACAAATATTTCAGAATTCCAAATACAAAAAAAAAATGTTGCGAAAAAATCCCACATCGTACAAAAAAAGTAACAAACTCGTCTTTGATATATACATGTAAGTATGAATTATACATAAAACACAGACAAAAATACTAAAAAAATACAAAAAACAAAAATTACACAAAAAAATATGGCAAGTACATAAAAAAAAATCCAGCCAGTAGTAGACCATTTACAACAAAAAAAAAACGAAAAAAAAAGGTGTGGTACAAGAAATTAAATGTATAAAATATATACATATACTAGACTTACAAATAATATATATATATAAATATACTACTATAAAAATAGACTAATGTATAGATATGAAACATGGGTTCAGGCATGCTGCTTTACCGCAGCCGACGCAGATTGTAAATACCCGCGGTCGGGTTCTGGTCGTGGGGTTGTACTCCAGCTCGACCAGGTGATGTTCGCGGACAGTGTATGGGGCGCAAGAGTCTTGGGCAGTCGGTAAAACAGCCGGGATAGTTTGGACGTGATAGGAATGATATTTCAGTAGGGATTGGGCGAGGAACGTTCGGAAGGTACGATGGGACATGGCATTATTACGTTTACATATAATATAACAGTTCAATACGGAAACATTTAGGAGTCGGCGGAAGAATTTCTCGTACCACACCTTTGTACGCTTCCTTTCGATGGGGAATGCAGCCAGCATCTGATCTTTCTTATCCACGCCCCCCATCATGAGCTTGTAGTCGTGGATAAGGACCGGATTTGTGACCCCCTTGGCGGTGACGGTGGCGTCCCCATGGTACGTCGAGATCGTCGCCACTCGGTTCTTATCTCGCCATACCATAAGGTCCACATCGCCAGAGGTCAAACCCGTATGTTTCCCTTCATCAGGTTTGTCAGCTCATGTGGCACAAACTGACGGTTGGTACGTAGAGTCCCAACGCAGTCGAACCCGAGCATTTTTAATTTCCGGGCGAGAGCCGGTGAATTATAAAAGTTGTCCTTCCATACTGTATGGCCCTTGTTCTCAAGCCCTGCTAAAAGCTCCAGGACAAGGGTCGGTATGAAGTTCTGTAGCGGATTAGGAGTCGCATTTTCTGTACGCTTGTGAGCGTGAACCACAAACCGCCATAAATAGCCGGTTTGCGATTCACATATCTCATATGTTTTGATTCCTACTGCAGCAGCTTTATTAGGAATGAACTGGTCAATGTCCAACCATCGCTTCCATTGCAGCAGAGACTCATCAAGCGCAATATTCAGATTCAAATTATAAGCAGACTGAAAAACACTTTAAATGGTCTACTACTGGCTGGATTTTAAAAAGTTTCGCCTCAGAACGACCCAGGTTCTGCGTGCACATGTCTTTGTTATCCCTAAAGTGAAGACAGCTACAAAGGAGCTGGAACCGCCTCAAAGTCATGTACACGCGGAACCCGGGGGTCATAAATATGCTAGCATCGGTAGCCCAGTAGTCGATCACTCGACTCTTAGCCACAGCCCCCATCGCCACAATGACTGCGAAGAACACATACAGCTCGTCGACTGATGTGTTCTTCCAGTCACAAATTCGATTGCGGGGATAGAGGCTGTGGCTAAGGTACATCTGTTCCACCGTCTGCTGAGCATATTTATTCGTATCCGAGACTATGTGCTCCATAAACTGCCGATCCCACATGCGAACAAATGATTCGTACGGGTCTGCATGCGGAACTGTTGGATCAACATTGTTATCGGAGAAAGGTTCCCTCCTCAAAACGCTTGGGATAGGAGGATTCGGGAACGATGTCCAGGCAAAATCTAAAAAATCTGTAGGACCTACAGACGAAGACTCGCCGGCAGGCGTCGACGGGGTGGCAGGCGACGATGGGGCGGCAAGCAACGACGAGGCCGGATGCGGTGACGGAGGGCAGTCATCCTCGGGCGTGTCCTTTGCTGCCCGAAAAATGCGTGGGATGGGGACTGGGTTCGCCTCGTCGTCGCTGTCGCTGCCGACGTCATTCTCGGGTTCGCTTCCTATTAGAAAATAATAAGATAAGGCCCAAACCAACCATTAAACAGGCGGTTAATTTTTAATCGGTCGTTTAAGAGTATTTTTGACAACGGTTAACACTGTGACCGCCTGTGTAATTGTTGAACATAGCACTAAGTGTGCTAATCCGTCAGTAACTTGCTATCAAAACCATTAGTACTTAAAAATAGTCAGAGTCAGATACTCACCAAAGTTGAGAGCGGCGATGATCTCATGGTCCCGCATTGCCGCCCCCGGACCCATTGCTGTGCCCAGGCTGGTGGTGGAGGGTGTGCTGCATTCACTGCCGCCATATTCCAGGAACCTGAAATAAAACAGTTTTGTTATCTCTAGGAAGTAGATTTTAGCAAGCAAGTAGTAGTACAGCGAGGTTGTAAGGGAGACTTACATGGCGGGTGATGGCGCGCACTCCACTTCTTCCACCACCATTGGGCTTGGACACCGGGGCGAGGGGGGAGTGGGAGAGGGAAGCATTGGCTGGGGTTGGGAGGGATTTAGGGACGGAAGAAGTGATTGGGGTTAGGGGGGAGTTAAAGGTGGTAGTGGGCGAACCCTAGAAAAAAAACCCATTATTAATACAATTCTTACAAGTTTACAGAGAATCGCCTTTATAAATGATCAAACTCATTTGTTTAAACATCAAATCAAATACTTACTGGCTCCAAGTGCGCCTTCTCTTATTTGTCAGAGCGCACTCCAACGGCTCGCCCACGGGATACCCCGTAATGTCCATAAAGTTGAGCCTAAAAACATTAATGATTATTATTACAAAGTCGATAGCCGTAATAGCCTAGTGGTTTGACCTATCGCCTCTGAAGCAGAGGGTCGAGGGTTCAAACCCCGGCTCGCACCTCTGAGTTTTTCGAAATTTATGTGCGAAATTATATTTGTAATTTATCATGAGCTTTTCGGTGAAGGAAAACATCGTGAGGAAACCTGCACACTCCTGCGAAGCAATTCAATGGTGTGTGTGAAGTTCCCAATCCGCACTGGGCCCGCGTGGGAACTATAGCCCAAGCCCTCTCAATCTGAGAGGAGGCCTGTGCCCAGCAGTTGGACTTAAATAGGCTGATGATGATGATGATTACAAAGTCAGAAAAAAACAAGGGAAAAAAGAAAAAAAAGAAAGAAAAACCTACTCGTCGATGGCAGACGGGCGTGTTAAAGCGGCGCCAGCACCACCGCTGCTGCACCCTCTGCCACGGCCACGTCGGCCACGACCACGGCCAGTCTGGGCTTCTACTGCGGCTCGTAGCTCGTGGTCGCTAGCACCACCTTGCGCGCCTCGGCCGCGTCCACGGCCACGGCCACGCTCCGCCTCGGCTGGTGGGTCTGCGGGCACCACCACCAGGGGTGCGCCGCCACCACCACGACCACCACCCCTGCTCCCGCGACCTCCTCTTGTTCGTACACTTAACTAAAATCACACAAACATGCACAAACCACACCAAAGTTAGCATACATACACCACAAAAAGCCAATTCCGGTTAAATCATATCACCATAAAACGGCAAACTCAGTAACAAATAAAAAAAAACATGAACTAAAATTAAGGTATAAAACAACATGTAGTACTTTCATTGTACTGGCAACTTTCGCACATTCAAATTAAAAAAAAACCAGAAAATTAACGGATCATTCCGTTTCCTACGGGTATGCGCTGTGACAGCTCCTCATTCTTTTAGAGATCAAATCATAGTACAAATTTTCCTGCTTAGGGTCAGGGAAGGGTGGGAGTTTATACCTTCGAATGAAGCGTACTCATATAATATCGATCGAACTTCACTTGTTAAGTTCGTTTGATCATATATTATATTTCGTCGCTTCATTCTCGGTATAAAACAACATGTAGATGTTCAGAGATTAAACATTTGTACTGAAATATCATGTTTATTAGAAATAAAACTTTTATTTCTTGTGTAAATTACGATTTTTCCATAATCATTTAATCACATTAATCGACAATTATAATTATCTTGTTATAACTACTGAATATTACAGCGAACTGTTTGTTAGTAATACCGATCTTGCGAAATTGCTGTCATTCAGTATTGGGCGATGATAGAATTTCGCAAATGTCTGTGACGAGCTAGACCAGCCCACCGTCTTCCTGATGGCGTCCACCGAGAGGCCGGCCGCGCGCGCCGCGGACGTGGCGGCGTGCCGCGCGCTGTGGGCGCTGAACGTCGCCACGTCCACGCCGCTGGCGCCCATCACCTGCTTAATCCATCTACTGATGGATTGAGCAGACGCTGGCCGGTGTGGTTTTTTGTATGTCAGGATGAGAGAGTTCGTCGTATCAGATCTGATATTCTTTGTGACATTTATATAGTCTTTAACTATAGTCGCCGGACAAATGGCGCTATTTTCTTCGAAATATGGTAAATGAAGTACAGGCTGATCGCGTCCGGCCGCGGATGTTTTGATAACATCCGAAATACCTATCTTTATGCCCGAAGGGCTTACAATAATGTTTTGTAGCTTTATCAACGAGAAGGCTTGTACCCTGTGTGCAGTACTTAATGCTAGGAGAACAACCAATTTCTTTGTTATCTTCTTGATTGACAGATCAATATTAGGCATCCAATTTGCTACAAAATTAAGAACAACTTGTGGGTCCCAAGTATTCGTATATTTTGGAAGAGCGGGACGTAATTTATAGACTCCTTTAAATAACCGTTTTAATTGACCATCGGAAGTTAAATCGTTGCCCAAAAATAAGGATAATGCTGAACGGTGACTGTTCAAAGAACCGTAGGCATCGCCTTTATGAAAACGTTCTGTTAACAAAACCATAATAGACGAAAGTGAACTTGTATAAGGGTCTTTACTATTGTCATGGCAGAATTGCCACCATAGTCTATAAGTTACACTATACTGCAGCCGTGTATTCTTGGACAGTGATGCCATCATTAAATCCAATGCGGCCATTGGTGTCCCTCTTGCTACAAATGCTTTCCTGAGAGCACCGCTACACCCAGGGTAGCCTGCTCCGAGAGTCGTCGTGCTGTCCTGGAAGAGGACGGGTGATTCAAGCTCAAGGAAACGTATAAGATATCGGACCGGAGCATACTTTTAAGTAATGGGAACCAGGGCTGGGGCGGCCAATAAGGAAACACAAACGCACCTTCCGCTTTGTCGTTAATATTTTTTCGGATGCATTTCAATATTAATGAGCACGGTGGGAAGGCATAAAAATACGTATGTCTCCAATCTAACGTGAATGCGTCCACTGTAAGGGCGTCCGGGTCCTGCTTCCAAGACACAAGTTTTACATTTGGCGTTGGTGCGAGAAGCGAAAAGGTCTATTTCTGGATTGCCAAAGGCAGTCACTATCCTTTGATATTCAGCATTCGGCAAATTCCATTCAATATCAGGGTTAATCTTTCTAGACTCTTGATCAGCCTCGACATTATCTTTTGTATTTATATACGAGGCGAACAGAAAGATATTTCGCTCCTCACATCACTGCCAAATGTTTTTCGTCAAGTCATTCATATGGGGGAATTGAATTCCTCCCATCCGGTTGACATAGCTAATTGCCGTCGTATTATCGACGCGTAACAATATGTCACAATTGAGTTTGTCACGAGCAAAACATTTTAAACCTAAGAAAACAGCTAGCAATTCTAACTGGTTTATATGAAAATGACGCTCTGTGTCTTTCCAACCTCCATTTATGCGATTATTATTACAAAAGGCGCCCCAGCCAGTTAATGACGCGTCAGTAAAAATTTCTAACTCGAAAATGGGTACAATGAGAAAGTTAACTGCGGTCAAAATGTTGTTGGCCCACCATTGCAAGTCTGGTAAAATATTGGCGGTCAGTCTAATCTTTACGTCATAAGTTTCATGCTCCTCAAGGGCGTGGTATTTTTGCCGCTCTAATGTCTTAGTGTAAAGCCAGCCATATTTTACAGCTGGGCAGGCTGAAGTCAGAACGCCTATTAGGCGAGCAAATTCCCTGATGGTACAAACAGGTAATTGACTAAACTTTTGTACCAGTTTTAGTATATTTTTACGTTTATCTGAGGGAAGCAATATTGTCATGTTTACCGAATTGTACATGAAGCCCTAGAACTTGCATTTTTGTGATGGTTGCAAACAACTTTTTTCGAAGTTCACCACGAAGCCTAGACAATTGAGTAATTTAAGTGTTTCGTTTACGTTTACTAGGCATTCGTCGTAGGTATCGCCGATACATAAAATGTCATCGAGATATATAACCGATTTATAACCACAACTTCTTAAATGAGTGACTACTTCCTTCATAATTTTTGTAAACGTACGTGGAGCTGATGAGAGCCCGTACGGCATTGCAGTAAACTCATACGTATTATTTTGAAATATGAATTTTAGATATTTACGACTAGATTTGGCTACCGGCACTAGTAAATAAGATTCTTTCAGATCAATGGTGGCCATAAAACCATTACTATGAATCAATCTTGACGCAGTTCTGAAATCCTCCATTTTAAAATGGGAGTTATTAATGTTTTTATTTAAACGTTTAAGATTAAGGATAAATCTATGGCCACCATTACTCTTATGTGCTAAAAAAATGCTGGATATAAATTGATCTGCTTGAGGCTCACATTTTTCGACAGCACCTAAATGTAAAAGGTTTTTAATAGCTAATGACATTTTACATTGCTCCTTATTCGAGAAGGAGTCAATAGGAACATTAGTTTGTACTACTTTTTTAGAAAAAGGTATACAATATCTGTTACGAATCCAATCTATGATAACGGGATTTTTGGTTAGATTCAGCCAGCATTTGTAATGGTGCTGTAATCTGCCAGCGTGTACCTGTGTTGTTAGCGCGTGGGGGCACGTTTGGTCTGAGGTCCCGACATCGAGGCTCGCGCGCCCGGCGACTGGGCGGGCGTCGTGCGACGGCACTGCTGTGGAGCCGGCGGCCGGTACGCCGCTGTGTGCAACGAGGAGGAGCGAGGAGGGCCTGTCCAGTTTCCCTGCTGTCGAGGGCGAGCTCTTGAAGCCGCTGCGCTTGACGTAGTCGGTTTTGGATTAGGTCCCTTCTTTATTTGCAGTCCTTGCTTCTCGATTGCCTTAGACGCTTTAATGTTGTCAGGTAGAGTACTCCCAAAAAGAGTCTCATCCCTGTCTTGGTCCTGTATAATTGACATGAACGATTTTTCTAGACCAGGTGCTATCAATTTGGTTCTCACTTGTGTCTCCACGTAGTGAAGATCCGAAAGTATTCGACAGCTATCCGATAATATCTTCACGGCTTGCACTTTGTCGTCGCTGGTCAATAATAGATTTATAGCTCTGCCGTTATACCTAGCCCAAGTTGATCCTGTTTATTGTGTAACTTTTTGTCTCGAGATCTAGTGAGATCCGGGCCGTATACTGGTATGTCATCGGATGAATCCCCTAAAGCCTGCAGTAATTCTGAGTCTAGTTCAGTTGTAGGTGCCGAGGTTATTTCCGAGTCGGGCGGCGGTATAGCCGTCTCCGAGTCGGGCAAAGGACCCCCAGAGGAGGCCGCGTCGGGGCCAGTCGGCTCGTCCTTGTGTTCTTCTGTACTCTTTGCTCCGATATCTGAGCGGCAAAAAAGAGGGTAGTTGTAAAATTGCTTTAAACTTAAAGTAAATTTTACGTAAACTTTAATTTATGCATTTAGTTATAATAATTTTCTTAAAAAAAATTCAAGCCTTCGTGTAGATCCGCAATCTACCTCCAGGTTTATTTTTCTTAGCATCATGCTAACCCATCGTGTTAACCCGCAGTTAACCTCCAGGGCGCTTATAGACGCTGAACGTTGGTTTTTACAGGACAAGAAGCACTATTACGCATATCACTTTAATGGATACGTATATCAGATTCATAAACTCACCCGAATTTTCTTCAGAGTCGGATGATGATGAGTACACAATTACACGACGCCGTTTACTTCTTAGTCGTAATCTTTTATTTTTTTCATTATAATGCTCGATTTTTTCCTCAGCACTTCGTTTTGACATTGTTGGAAAAATTTAATTGTTCCGTAGGAAATGTGTTTTTGTTGCCGCGCACAAAAAAAGAATGAGGAGCTGTCACAGCGCATACCCGTAGGAAACGGAATGATACGTTAATTTTCTGTTTTTTTTTTTAATTTGAATGTGCTAAAGTTGCCAGTACAATGAAAGTACTACATCTTGTTTTATACCGAGAATGAAGCGACGAAATATAATGTGTGTCGCACAGATGTAGCTTTCTCGCACGTGTGGTCGCGGAGTAGCAAGGTAATTAAATTTAGTACATGGTCATGGACTTCCACAAAATACAAATAGTACAAATTATCACAAGTAGTACACCACAAGTAAATAAAAACCCAACACCAGTTAAATCATATTACGGCAAACTCAGTAACAAACCAAATCAAAACAACCCGGAGTCAGAAAATAAATTAAAATAAAGTCCTTTTCCATACTATCTAACATCGCTTCAAAATGGCGGCTTGGCCTTCGAGCCCTGGGTTGGCAACGGCTCGTGGCGGGCTCCTTGTTAGCCGTATGCATTTAAATTCACTTTTTGCTATATACTAACGAATTTATGGCAATAAAACATTTTAATAATAAATAAATAATAAAATAATAAATAAATATCATGGGACAAATTGACACCAATTGACCTAGTCCCAAACTAGGCAAAGCCTGTACTATGGGTACTAGACAACGGATAAACATACTTATATATATAAATACATACTTATACACATATTAATTAAACATCCAAGACCCGAGAACAAACATTCGTATTCATCATACAAACATCTGCCCCGACCGGGATTCGAACCCGGGACCTCATGCTTCATAGTCAGGGTCGCTAACCACTAGGCCATCCGGTCGTCAAACGTAACGTAAATAATAAGTTTTACTATCATTATTTCGTACAATAATAAGCCAGTCATGCAATTTATAACAAAATAACCAAGAGATTCGCCAAGGGCAAGGCCATCGAAGACCCGGGTTGATGCATGAAAATATCAAAATAGTAATAGAAATTGTTTATTACTTACCCAGGCATTGTATTCCGTAAGCACTAAGGCACGATATCACGAAACACAGTCGTAATAATGAGATTAAATACGTCAGTTCGCTTCGGCGACCGTTGATGAGTGATGCCTCCGCTCGCCTCACTTCGCAACGGTTTTTGTAACGAACTTTGCAACAAGCGACGCGCTGTCAGTTATTAAATGTCGTCCTTGAATAACCATGGAAGTATTTATACAAAAATATACTAATCTATAGATACGAAACAAGGATGGATGCATGCTGCTTTACCGCAGCCAGAGCAAGCCGTAGTAACTCGCTTCTTGCACACCACACACTGCCATTTATCTCGGAGAAAACTTCCCTCCTCATATCACTTGGGACAGGAGGGTTCGGGAAGGATCTCCACTTAAAATCATAAAAATTATTAGGCTCCACCAGTACGGACGACGACGGGGTGACAGAGGCAGACGACGACGGGGTGGCAGCGGCAGGCGGCGATGGTAGCGGCGAGGACTCTGGCGGCGGCGGTAGCTCATCGTCATCCTCCGGGGTCTCCATCAACATCCGGAAGACCCTGGGGATGGCGGGTGCGGGTCGCCGTCGCTTTCTGATTCACTGCCTATTATAAAATAATAACATAAGTGTGCTACTCTGTCAGTAAATTGGTATCAAGAGCCATTAGTTCTTAAAAACAGATACTCACCAAAATTGAGTGGCGCCTCGATGTCTCCGTCATTCAGTGGCCGCGCCCGTACCGGCCGAGCTTGTTTCGGAGTCGTCACCGGCGTACAGCTCGCCGACGTCGATGGAGTGCCCCCGCCAAAGTCCACGAACCTGAAATAAAACAGTTTGTAAACTGTAGGTAACATGCACGCAACTTAAAATATAAATATTAAATGTTAGGTTACAATACGGTTGTTATTATATTTGTAATTTAAACAGAACAGAACACATAATCAGTTATGCATAAATGGTAATAAAATATATCTAACGTCTAACCCCGCTTACCTATGGTAATGATGGACGTCAAATTTAACTAATAACTGATTATTTGTATTGGAAACGCGGCCACGGCCATTCTGCCGGCGCGAGCGCGAATCACCGCGCCCCGCGCCCCGCACGCCTGTCACTCTCAATCCAGTCAGTCTCGCTGCTTGACGCTAACCGCACGTCGCTTTGCGTTAGCTCAATGCTCGTTGCTTTATGTTACGTTATTACGCTTTTTTCCATTTCTCCTTCCTTCTTGTTTTACAGTGAACTATTTCGTGCGTGTGTGGCAATAAACTGCTTGGTGCGATTACCGATATTGAACTTATAATTTCGTGCAACCCAAGGACGATAAAACTAAGAGGACTGCCAATGGCTATACAATGTCGCGTTCCTGTAAAATAATGAGCCTGCTGTAGCTAGTTTCACTATAGAGAGGTCTCTGTTCTATTAATTTTGCATGACACTTAGACCTCTGACTAACACAATAGCGTCATCTATGAACTGAAAGACAAAAACCAATTTAGATGGCGCTGAATGAATGGTATAGAGACCCATCCTTAGTAAAACTAGCTACAACAGGCTTATTATTTTAAAGGAACGCGGTATCGTATAGACACTGGCAGTCCTCTTGGTTTTATGGTCCTTGGTGCAACCCAAGTGACCAATTCCACCGTACAAACGACGAGTTCCTACTTAAACCTTCTATGTATTTACTAAACAATATACTGTATAGCGAGGTAGGAAGGGAGTCTTACATGGCGGGCGAGGGCACGACTTCTTCGATCTCCATCGGCGTCGGCGAAAGTATCCGGGAAAGTCGGCGAACCCTAGGAAAAAAAAAACATTAATACAATTAAAATAATGAATGCAATATGTTCTAAATTTGTTTAAACATCAAACTCAAATACTTACGGGCTCCAAATACGCCTCCGCTTATGAGCGGGCGCTCTATAGCCTCTGCTGTGCTTGGCAGCGCCTCTTATTTGATATATGATGACCCTAAAAACATTATTAGATATTATTACACGACCTCCTTTTGTACGTGCTCTATTTTAAAACACAAAAGAAGAAAAGAAAAAAAAACCTACTCATCTGTGGCAGAAGGGCGGCTGAACTTGCCGGACTTGGCCAGGGCTCCCTATGGCGCGACCGCGGCCACGGCCCCGCTCTGCTTGTGGGGCCTCGGTGGGGACAGGAGCCGTCACTCCGCCAACGCCGCCACCTCTCCCACCCCTGGCCCTGCCTCGACCACGACCGCGGCCACGACCCCGCACGGCTTGTGGGGTCTCGACGGTGACAGGAGCCACCTCCGGTTCCGCCACACCGCCGCCGCCTCCCCCCCCCCCACGCGTGAGCACTCCCCCCCTCCTCCCGCGACCCCCTCTTGTACGTGCTCTATTTTAACACACAAAACATGCAAATAAAGCACAAGCAAGTAAGCAGCAGTTGGTAACACAAATCCAGTTAAATGACATAAGAACCGTGACATTCAATCATAGTGAAATAAAACGGACCACTCACGTGTAGGTATAAGTCGAGTTTGGTCGAGTTTGGCGTGGGTCGTGGCTCCCAGAGGAAGGACTACGAATTAGCCCTAAACGTGTCGGGCTAAACTCGACTTATATACGTGAGTGATCTGCTTTACTTCACTAGGTCAATTGGTGTCATGTTTATTTGTGTTTATTTATTTGTCATTATCATTATCATCAAACATCTAGTTAAAATCACATCCCTTATTAAATCGTAAACACAGTTGAACCAAACCAAACCAAACAAAAAAAAAACGACAAAAGTTCAACATCATCATCACAATTAAAATCCACCGGTCAAAAAAATAATAAAATAAAAAGAAGTCGTCTTATCCATACTTTCTAACTCGCAACAAAATGGCCGCTATGCATTGAAACTCCGAGAGTGGCAGGGACCGTCTCCCGGTCGCGAGTTTCTCGCATGCATTTAAATTCACTTTTTGTTAGATGGGGACGAGTTTATAACAATATAACGCTTAAATGACGTAAATAATAAGTTGTAGTATCATTATTTCATTTATTTTTATGTTAGTAATGCAATTTAAGAAAAAAAAACGAGGTATTATAGTAGGTTTACGTCTTAGTAGATCCGGGTTAGTGGATAAAAATATCAAAATAGTATGTAAAAACATCACAAAACGACCATGTTACTATTATAGAATGATTAAAAACTGTTTATCACTTACCCAGGCATGTTTCCTGTATCTTGTAGCACTTAGATTTTGTTTTATAACTGTTTTTTCGCACGCTGCTGTCGGCTCGAATAGTAGTTGCGGAATGGCGTGAGGTGCGTCGGAAAGATGATGCAATTTCTAACGAACTTTCTACCAAGCGATGTTTTGCGAGTAATTTTAAATGCTGTCCTTGTTTATTAAGTTTGCATTAGTGCAAGTGTAAGCAAGACAGGAATAGTTTTTAACGGTTTTATTTAGGCGCAAATTACGACAGCGGGCAGAAACCGTTAGAGGGTCGCCGCCACTCAGGGGTCAGAAAAATCAGCGACCGTCTAACGGTTTCCGCCCCTCGGAGGGAACCATTTCGCACAACGTTTCAATTGTCATCCCAAAGCTTTTCTGATTAACTTACTACTGGCCAAAGTGAGAAGCTATCGCGGTATCCGCCTTAGCGGTCGCGTCTACTGAAATTGCTGCCACGCTGCTGGAAGGAGGCAAAATTGCACACTCGACGTTCAAACTCCCTCTCTATTTAATACAAACCGAGACTCCACTTTGCAATATTCCCAAACAAAGCAATAATACCTGGCTGAAGTACTGCGCAAAACTAAATTAATAGTTTGGGATGAGAGTACTATGGCTCATAAGGGTAGTTTCGAAGCATTAAACAGATCTTTACAAGATATAAGGAATAATAATAATAATCAAATGGCTATTGTTGGCAAGTGATTTCCGGCATGCGAGCGAATGAAGTCAAGGCGTTTGTGAAGCGGTCCCATTTGTGCCCATCGGTGACTAAACTTAGTCTTACAAAGATCATGAGAGTCCATCTGAGGGGAGATGTTTCTGCTGGTCAGTTTTCAGATCTTTCAAAATAGGAAATGGTGATTACCCAGAAGTAGATAATAAAATAATTCTCCCTGCAGAGTTACGCACAATTGTGACCATTGTAGAAGGGCTAATAGCAGTTAACGTCTATCCAGATATTAGTAAAATCTAGGATAAACCTGCAGAATAATTGTGCGAGCGTGTCATCCTAACACCAAAAACCGACCAAACCACAATCATCAATGAAATTCTTTTGAGATTGTTTGAAGGAGTTCAAAATCATTATAAATCAGTGGACTCGGTGATAAACAGCGATGACGCCATTCATTACCCGGTTTAATTTCTTAACACGTTGAAGCCGCCCGGTCTCCCAACATACATATAAAAATTGAGAGTTGGCGCCCCAATTATGTTGCTGCGTAATTTAAACAAACCAAAACTATGCAACGGCACACCCGGTTGCGAGCGAAAACATTGCAACAAAATGTTATCGAGGCCACTATATTGACGGGTTGTGCCTGAGGGGAGTCTGTGTTTATTCCGAGGATTCCTCTAACAACATCGAACTTTCGATTTCCCTTTCGAGTTCAAACGACTGCAGGTTCCCCTCAAAGTCTGCTTTGCCATGATCATTAACAAATCTCAAGGCCAAACTCTTAATTTAGCAGGGTAGACTTAAGGGATAACTGCTTTTCTCTCGGTCAATTATACGTGGCCTGCTTTCTTTGTAAAAAAGTATTGTTCACAAAGAAATACTGCGGTAGGTATAGTAAATTATTTGGTTGTAAAAAGTATTAATTATTTATTATCCACTTCTGGTTGTCTCCAGACCAGACCACCAGACCAGATGTTGTGATTAGTTTAGTTTTACGGAAAACTTCGTCCTTATTGATTTGTTTCGGATATTGAGAGCCATTTAGTTAGAGCGCATATGTTTGTTTCTGAAGCTAAAAAGATATGTCATTGGTTACCTGTGACCCACGCGGGCGAAGCCACGGGCAGAAGCCAGTTTAAATCCAATTTTGCTATACCCTTTATCGTGTGTGCTAAAACTCAACCAGTTGCATGATGAGTATTGGAACCATACCTACCTCAATTGCTGGTCTAGGACATGAAAGTAATGTAAGTGCAATCCTAAACTCCGCGGCGTCTGTGATGTTATACAATCATCGGACACACGACATACACACGAACTGGAGGAAGACAGTTCAATCAAATCCTGGCATTCTAAGAGTGGTTTGTGCTCAGCAGCTGGAAGTGAATAGGCTAGAGACGATAAATACTCTCTCTAGTCAACAAAACAATACTTATAATTAAATCCTTATCTCACAGGAATTACTGTCATATACTTAATTGTCTCTGTAATTAAAAGTATCCTAATTACTAACTGTTTCGGGTTAATAAATATTTTGACCCACGGCAAGTAGGTAGTGTAGCAGTGTAAATTAATCCTAATATTAGCGAAACAATACAAGATATACGAGAATTCAGGACTGTATCCTGTCGCTTCGTTTCAGTCCCGGGCACAGTTGAAAGAGACAATCAGGACAACTCAAAATGTGGGTATTAAGCTTAAAGATCTAAGTCCACCCTCACAGCCTGATGTAAGAACCCAACGATTAACGAGTCCAACTAATAACGCATTGAATAGGCTATTGGATTGAGGTAACAGGAGTATTGGAGTGGTATTGAGGTAACAGGAGTATTGGAGTGGTATTGAGGTAACAGGAAGATTTGTAATGACTAAGAAGATGACATTGAGGAAAGGAGACAGAAATCTGCCTTCACAGGAGATAGAGGCGATACTCCGAGCGGATCCAACAGTAAAGCTAAAGACCTTAATAAGGAAGATTCTAACAAAATCAGGCAAATGGGCAATGTTCCAAGCCACTTATAATATATGAGTTTTAGATGCTTTAGAAGAACAACAGAACTAACAAATATACTCTGACAATAGATTTTATCCGAAAAGACGTGTATTCGCTCATATTGGAAAAAATACAATAAAAATCATTTAAAACACAAATGTCGTTCCCTCTTCTTGCGCCTCTCGCAGCTTGAAGCAGTAACTAGAGTTACATCCACCCAAACAGCCGAGTCTAAGAAGTAGGCACCAGCTCACAGTAGGTATGTACTTCGAATAAACAGATAGAATAATTTAAAAGTGAACTAAGCTGAAAAATTCGGGCATTTATTTGCAGGAAGGTACGCAGGTACATACGTGGGACAAGAAATAATCTTACTAAATTCCTACCCCATTCATGATTTTTACACTTTCGGGTCACGTATCAAAGATTCACAACTTTATAGCTGCTGTGTCCTTAGGTCAAAAGGGTACCCTTTAAAAGTGACTAAGCGAAGGTGGAGATAGTTTTTTTTGGTGATTAGTGGTGTTGTACCTATGCAAAAAACTGGTCGCCTCTGCACTTGTCAACTATTTCAGAGTTACTACTTGTATAAGGGCACAAGTGAGACTAATAAATACTAATTTTAGCAGATATAGGGATTAATGTATTTCTTTTTATTTCAATTTGGATTTATATCACGTCAAATCATAGGTGCTCATTAACCAAGGCTATAAGTATTGTAGTAGTACTGTACCTACTGTAGTATATATATATTTAATGTAAGACACCAACTGTCATGCAACGTAGTGGTGTTCAATTCATTCGGTCGATAAATGTAATGGTGTAATATTTGTTACTAATTTTCTGATCAACAGCCTTGTCAAATAGACAAAGAATCTAATATTACACTTCGCGCAAGTAAACATTTGCCACGTCCAGCGGCTAGCGGGTAGCTTGTAGGAGAGAAAGTAAACAAAGTATGCAAGACTAGGAATATATTATTTTGCAAAACAGTGTCTCTCCTAACTACCTAGCGGATACGCGGCATGAAATTAGACAGGGTGTGGTTCATTGCGAGTTGTTGGTTCAGGACGTCTGGCAGGCACTTCCCTTAGCCCGGCTGTCGGAGGGCGCAGATGGTCGGCGGCTGAGCGTCTTCCACGGCGGGAGCACAGGCCAGGCGTGGTGAGGAAGCCAGCGAGATGAGCTTCTCGTCTTCGGAGAAGCCTCCAGGGCCGGGGAGCTTTCTACTCCGGAGAGAGTTGCCTGGAACGATTGTTAATTTTAGGTGACGTTCCGTCAAAATGATGCTTGCCAGCCGCGGTAGCCTCTTCCCAGCATTTGGCGTAGGGATACCTTATTTTCCTTGTTGCGGCGGCAATAGTAGGCAAGGAAAATCGTAGCGGAGTTACAATAAGAGAAGGAAAAGCTAAGGAAAACAAACAGTAAGTAATAGTAGGGTCAGTTGAAGACTGTTAGCAAATTCAAATTTAAGCCGTTATAAGCTTTAAGTTTAAGTTTAAAAAGAAACACAGAGAAAACAGTTTGATACTAAATACCAGAACTCACCTTAGATCGGCAATTGAAGATTTAAATAAAATATTAAAATTAGCCAGAACAACGTAGAGTAAAGTAAGAGTTGGCTGCTGGTTGCTTGCTCCGGCGAAAGTGTCCTTTCTGCCAGTGCAAGTCTATTTAAAGGGTCATCGGCCTCAAAATATAAACAAACCTACACATCAGCTGTTCGCTATTTTTGCTGGCCGCGTTGACAGCGCCCTCTGAAGGAAGTTTGGTGTACTATTTTGTGTAGTGGCGCCATCAAGCGGAAAGTGGGTGAATTTAGCAATTTAACTTCAAGCCGTTAATGTCACAGCGTGACACATTGTAGGATGTGAACACTCAGCCTACCGGGGTCTATTACCTCGCATCTCAGCTGACAGCAATGGGCATTGTTCATTTTTTTTTAAAAGCTTTATTTCGAAAACCATTTCGAGATATATATTTAACAGACATTTTCCACATTTCACTTTTATAAAATAGTCAACGATTACGGATATTTTAACAAAAATACGTATGACCTTTGTTTGACCTTAGTCCCAGTCTGTATACGTTGAAAGCTTTTGCATCTTTTCATTTAAAAAATACCAATCGAATCTATTCTGTGGTATTTAGATGTCAATTTAAATGTCACTTTCAGCATAAAATAAACAATGCTCGTTTTTGAACTTTCCTTTGATATTTAAAAGCTTTGGTGAAATCGGTCATATTTAATAACTCTAACTGTAATAACTTCTGCTTTCTGATTATTGAAATAATTCAACAACTATGTTCAACAACCGGAAAAATGTGCACCAGGGGGTCTATTTTTGAATCTTACTAGGTGACTAAATTCTCACTCAGCCATGACATTGATATCACTATTTGCCAAAAGCCTTATTTCTTAATGTCGTACCCGTCGACTAACATGCAGCTAATTTGCGTTTATGTCATAGACAAGCATGTTAACACAGTAGATTGAGGTTAGCTGTCACTGCCCGTGGTCAAGAAGTCATTCAGGTGATCTCGTTTACGACTGGGTGGGAGCATTCATATTTGATATCATGGGCATGAGAATTTTAGTCACCGGTGAGATTAAAAAATACGAACTTTTTTGAAATTACTGAATTTGTCACCGGGTGAGATTCAAAAATCGACCCCCTATATTGTGACTGACAGCAGTGACAGGGGTTGACAGTAACAGTGACAACCGTTGACTTTTTTATCAAGTAAAAAAGCTTGGCTCTTGAATGCAGCCAGCATATGTAATTTACGAAACGTCGTATCTGATATTTTTAATAAATCATTAAAATTTAACTACGCTATTATATACCAAGATATTCAAATTGGTTTCTTAAAATGTTCTATGTTTTAGGAAAAAAATATAAAAAGAGGTGTTTAAAAAAGTGAACAATGCCCATTCCTGTTGAAGACGATAAACTATACGAGCGCAGCATATTGAACTGAACGTGCCAGAAGATATGATAAAATAGGTATCAATAATTAAGAATTTTAAGATAACAATTCCTTAGGACGAGCTGGCAATGCTTTATTTGAAAGTTTGGACATTAATGTTATTGGCGCCAATTAAAGTGTGTGCAAATTAAAAGCATGTGTGTTACCCCCCTTCACTCACATGGCAGTAATATATTCGTACATTGTAGGTATTTGCGAACCTGTTTGTGCTTTCTTTCCTTCACACTTGCTTACGAATTTGTCAAAGATTGACAGTGAGGTTGATAGTAATAAAATAATACTCTTCAATGATTATTAAATAAAATATTTTACACAGTAAACTAGAACAACCATACACAATTAAATCGACAACTGGTTAAACTTAACGTCAAACGTCATATTCCATGAAAGTTCGCACGTATATGTTGGCGCTACGCGAATGTTCGTGCTCTTTTATGTTCGAAAACTTTGCAGTATTATACATTCGCAAATGTCGTCCCTCACGTGTGGGTTAACATTATGCGCACATGTAAGTGATCGGCAATTAGTGCTCAAATGATAATTTCCATTTCTTATTTGTAATATTAGTGGCGAAAAGGACTAATTTTGAAAGAAAGAGAAGGGTTTGCCTTGCCATAAACAAGACGTATAATCACTGTTTACAGAGAAGTTTTTTTTTACTAAGGAGGATTTCGTGTGTGTGACTAATTACAACGTCAATAACTGGCCGATAGCCGTAGTTTAAAATGGTGTCAAAAATGACAACTCATTGTCATTGTCACCGGAGTTCAATTTAAAATCAAGTTTAATAAATAACTAGATAATAAAGAAGTTTGGTTTCAAGTAACAATAGTATCCATTATCTATCAATATGGAGAACTCGTCAAGAATAATGGTGTTTGGGTCTCTTTAAATACGGGGGACTTTGCCTCCCCTCCCCTCCCCCTTTTTAGCTATTGCAGCGCAGTACGTGTTTCGCTTGTAATTTACGTGTCGGGGAAGAAACAGTTGCCTTTGGATTCTTTTAATTGCGGGGACGGCACGCCCGACCCCGTCCCTGTTTGTTCACTGCAGCGTAATATTTTGCTTCTTATTAATATCCTGGAGTATTAGTTGTATTTGTTTGTGTACTTCTTATAACGGGGGCGGCGCCCCCCAGGCCTCCACCAATGTACTTGTATAAGTATGTGCACATGTTATCGTTACGGGGGGGGGGGGCGAACCCATTCTCTTTCCTTGCTGAAGCTTACTCAGTAACGATAGTCTATAGAATTTAACTGTCTTTGGGTACTTCTTTCACCTCGCCCCACTCTTACCATAATATTATATAAGTATCTACTTAATTGAAATTAATTATTAAGAATTAACATGCTTACTTGGTACAAATACATTTCATCCTGTAACTCATATCTATTTATTGTACGTCCGTGATGGATAAACTGTTGAAACCAAATCCAATTTGTTGTCACCTTATGTATTCACTACACAGTTATATAATAAAGTTTTTCTGTTCTATTCTATTCTATTCTTCAATTACTCCACCGCATCATTTCGCTACTTTTGACTGTGATTTAAAATGCATGTTCGTATTAAATACACGAAGAAGGATACGGGCGAAGAGGACCATAATTATGTATGTAACAGGAAAGAGTAATGCGACTAAAGTATAATAAGGAGCGATCTAGGTGAAATCACTTCAAAGAGGCTGTCGCGTCGTGAGTCCGCTCGGTCCTGTCGCAGGATATGTTTAGGAATTGTGTCTACTTGTTCGGTTTTGGTAAGTTTTGCTTACTGAAGTGGAATTGCTTTGGTCACGTTTCCTCAAAGCCAAGAATTTGAAGCCCAGTGAGCTGAACTTCTGACTTCGAGTATCATCTATCAAATGAGGTGGACGTAGATTTATAGTATAAATAGATAGATATTTTTTTTTTCATATCAAAGACCCGAGAACAAGTATTTGTATTCATTACACAAATATCTGCCCTCGTAGGGGATCGAAACCGGGGCCTCAATCTTTGTAGTGAGGCTCTCTAACAAGTAGGCTATCCGGTCGCGGGTACTCCAACACAAACATATTTTTATTACTACAAAGTGAGGCAGTTCCTTCCTTAAACTTAACAATTTTTCAAGTGTAATAACACTCACAAATGTTGTTCTTTAATTACCCGAACTGAGTACAAGTTTTTTTTTAATGTAGGTATAAATGTAGTTTTTCTGGTTACTAAAATCGATGACATGGTTCCTGAGAACAGATCTTCGTGTGTCTTATAGTTTCAGATTTTCCCATACCGACCGGTCTAAATGTTAAATCTTGTATTATAAGAGGACTGATGGGACATGTCGGACATTAACGATAGATTAACGGCACAATATTTGTATTTGTTTCGGAACTATCGATGTCACCATGAATGCTGTAGATTTGCTTACATAGTGGCGGGTACGATTCAAAAGTTCCGTCTCCAAATATGTGATCAATAGATAGATGGTACGAGCATTATTTTCTTCATATCTTCTGAATAAATACAATGACCACCAACAACACCACTATAATTATAATCTCCCAATAAAAATGGCCAATAACTTTTTGGCACTATTCACGTCCGCCGGGTCCTTGCTTTTGATAGAGTCAAATACTGGAGCTTCTGAAATTATATCGAGGCCGATATCTTTTATAGACAACTGCTTTTTTATACATTTTACGAACCGTTTCAATTCCATCCGATAGTTTGATTTGCTGTTTACATTTAATCTTTTTCTCGATTTAAGTTTTTCCAGTATCTGGTTTTTAATTTGAAATATTTCTGTAAGAATTAATAAAATATTTAAATAAATAAAAACTTGCTTGAAAAACAAAATTTGCTTATAGGTAGGTATATGGATAGGTAAAGTGATAATCACCTCAAGAGTTAAAAAAAAAGACGCAAGAAAATTTTCCTTTTGCTCTCGCCAAACACCTCCATATCTATAGACGATGCATTTCCATATTTCCTTATACGATAATATCGATACTCGCAGTGGGCTAGCACTACATCTCTGCCTTTTTGTAAAAATCGCAAATGGTCATCGATCTCGATTGCAATTTATAAAAAAAAACAGACAAGGAAAACCAAATGCTGTATTCGAAGACAGAGAAAGAGATAGACCGCTGGATACTTCTTACTCACTCACACACAAAAAGGACGGCTTCATGCACAATTGTTCATGGCAAAAAGAGACAAAGATATCTATTTTCAGTCCCTCATCGTATGGCCGGGTTTTTCAAGGTTGCGCTTCGCAATGCTCAAACAAACTTTGACGTTTGTCGGAAGGAGCGGAAGCAGTTAATTGATTTTCACGTTTAAAATTTGTTTGAAATTGTAAAATATTTCGTGATTAGCTTGCGCTAAAAAGTGGCTGGTGATAGTTTTTTAGCTTTTACATGTGTGATAATGGCGCGGTGTAGTGTTATTGGCTGTAAAAGCGATATTAGACGGACGGTTACTGGGTTGTCTTTTCATTTGTAAGTAAACAATTTATTCTCCTATATTTTGTTACTTCAATGACTAATGTAGTTATATTTTTATGGTTGTTAACTATGTGCGTTACATTTTTGTTAAATTTGTTAGATTTCGGCTATATTTCTGATATTTTTGCTTTATAACCTCAAAGATTGGTGTTGCTAGTTTCTAGAATAAAAAATTACCCCACATTAGGGTGATTCGTAATATATCAAATAATATACTTACCTATTTCATTTTTATGAAAATATCAGATTTCCCGCTGACCCATCCCTTAGAAAATGGATAGAAGCTACGGGAAAAATCAATTATGTGCCAAATCCTTCATCAAAAACATGAAGTGAGCATTTTGACTCAACATTGCTTTGGAAGAAAGGGAAAAAAACAGTATTTCACTTATTAACTTTTGTAGAGTTTCTTAATGTTATTTATACATTTTCATCTAATATATTTTTCACTGAATTATTTTAAGTGTTTAACTTACCTACTTAAATCAATAATATACTTACACATAATACAAGGTAATATTATAGTAAGAGAATTTAGTTCAACATTGAACTTCCGTGAGACTTAATCATAGTGAAACAAAACTGATCACTCACAACAATAAAATTTTAACCGTGACAGTGGCTTGTTGGTGCCCCCAAGTTGGAAGACTGTTAATACTGCTAGACAAACATAATTTAGTGGTGATATTTGCCGGATCGATTATTAAAATCAGTCAAGGTGCGTGTTAAAGTACATTATTCGACCTATAATAATTATGGTACTAATGCAGACTGTGGGGTAATTTTTTCAGTACTTGGCAGCCGTAAATATTGTATGTACTTTATCTGTTGTCCTTTTCGGTGGCACGCTTGCTAGCATTCTTTTGGTTTTTTATTCTATGGCTGTATTCTTGGAAAACCGTCGTTATATTTGTAGACAATGTCATTAATATGTATATCATTATCTTTCATTTGCTATCAGTGGCCAGTACTTTAATATATATTCAATTCAATATTCAATAACCTCTTTGGAACCATTGCTGCCGACCTCAAAAAGGTTACGAAGTGTAAAAGTTCAATAAGTACCCAGGTACCAGAAATCCATAAACTATGAAGAAGTTTTTCCCCTCGCGACCCGTAATCACCTGACGCTGCGAGTGAATTATTTTAAAATGCATGGTGGAAATACTTCTGTTTTATTGAACCCAGTAATCTTCAATCCAAAGAATTCAACTTCAAGATAAGTACTCGTTGTGTATGTAATGATACGAAATGCATTCCCGCATTTTCAAAACAATGAATTACACTTTGATGAAGTAATGTACCTACCGCGGTGATATTTTTATGAAGTCGCATTTGAAAACAATAATAAAAATATAAATGCTTTGTAAATCAAATGTTCAACAATTAAATTAATTATTATGGTGGAGCGCCGTTAGGGGTTTATAAATATTTTGGGACCCAGGTCCACCGAACGGATTTTTGTAAGCCCTGTGTGATTTGTTTTAAACAATTAGGTACCTAATATTGAATTTTTTAAGTACACATATATTCCTGCCACATTTTTTTTGTAATAATTATTTGAGATGAAGTCGGATCTGGTTCATGATCGGGCTCTGATCTAGAAGTAGTGATGGAAGTACAGAGAAATAGCAACGCTAAAAGTAGCTTTTGAAGAAAACGGATGGGCTGCTTTTAAAATATAAAATGCATGAAGCTTCGACATTCTTTACAAGTCCTGCAAAAATGAAGACTGTTGTTTAATTTGTACACGTTAAAACAGATCTTTAATATTTTTTTAAAGAAATCAAGATATAAAGATAAAATAATTTATTTATTGGTTTTCTCAAGCAGAATAAAATTATATCAATTGGCGTTTCAGAAAAAACCGATGACGAACTTAAAACCTACTTGACTTTCCAATTAGTTTCGTATTCTCTTGCTCTTATTGAATTTAAAATTAAGTTCAATTAGAAATTTTAATGGACAGCCAATACGAGAACTATAGTAAATATTATAATGGCGTAATTAAAACTGCGTTTAATGGCGTAATTAAAACGGGCGAAAATGTGGACTATATGAAACGATGAATGAAAAGATGAAAACGTCTTTAAAATGATTTAAATTAAAACAGAAATAAAGCAAAAATACACTTAACCATACGACACCGAACTGACAACATACAATGACAAAACACTAAACTTAAAAACAAAAGCCCAAAAAACATAAAGAAACATCAATATTACAAATTATAGCAATTACTTAGTAGGCGGCACAGCTTTCGATAAAACCTTGGATTTAAAATGATTATGATTAAATTCTCATCTTGAGTTTCGTGACATTAAATTTATTCATCTTTAAAACATTCTGATGAAAATATTCTAAAACGTGAATACGTAGTTACGGTTTTGTTGAACATTAAAGTTAAATCCGCAGTGTTAATTGCCCTAAATTAGTAAGAGGGGCAAAGCACACCACCTCGCAGGGTCGGCCCTGAGACAACAAGGCTGTGTAATTATAGCTCCTGGAATAATATCCTTAGGCTCTCACACTCCCATTAACTACGCTCAGTTAGTGGCTACTGCAAATCTTTAGCTATATTATATTCCATAGTCCAGCAATTTAATTCACTGAAACAGAATGACAGCCAAATGTAATTTTAAGAATAATGATAACACATCTTTTTTAATAGTGCTTGACTCAGTTCACGTAAAAAAATATTTAAATGGAACTTCTCCCCCTAGACGAAAATTCATCAAAATTGATTAAGCGTATTAGGAGTGAAAGAGTAACAAATAAACACGCATACCATCGCATTTATAATATTAAGAAATAGGATAAGCCACTTATAAAATTGAAAGTATCAATCCTTTTTTCATACTACACTAAATACTACTGGACTCATTAAATATACCTAGGATTTATCGATAAACTGCTAGTAAAAGTCCAAATTTCGGCATTTCGCCATAACGGCTTGGTCAATCTTAGATTTTACCAGTAACTAAATTCTAGGATTTACCGCACTTCGGGCTTTTACAGTAGGTACCTAGTTAACATATGTATATAAAATTTAGGTAGTTAAAGTATAAAACTAAGACTGGCGAAACTAATATTTTGATTGGCAGACAAATTGTCTAAAATGTCCTAATTTAATAATTAATTAAAATATAATAAAACAACATTTGACATAATTACTACTTTTACAGTTTATAACAATTAATGAACGAAAGACACTAAAACATCATACAATCCACAGATAGACTCATTAATAGGTAATGTAATATAATAATTATGGTATTATTTCAAATCTCAAATCGAAGAAATCGTTTTAAAGAGAAACATTGCATTTATTTGTGGCAGTGAATAAAAGATGTGCTTAATTTACCGTTTTCCTTTTTTAACCTCGATTTGTTTGTTTGCTGTCAGTAATTTCGTAAGAGTACCAACTGCATGCACAGTAACAGGAACGCCCGGTTCACTTTATAGACATACCTACAGGTAAACATTAAAACAGTTTAGATTGCCACTAGGGGGCTGAATAAACTTTATTAGGCAATTGTATAACATAGCTAGCTGCCCTTCAGATGCAGCTTACTAAATACAAGTTAACTTCCACAAGTTTAGTGGAGACGTTAACCTAACGTGAATATTTTTAACGTACAAAGTCACTTTGAAATCTATTAACAGTAATAATATTATCCATCTCAGATAAATTGACGCACTTTGCAAAAATACACGACATTCGGTTTTCTTTGTTTGTAACGTAGATACTTTGCTTTATCCATTTGTAATTTTTTCGCAGGCTAAACTTTAACAATAATAAATAAATCTTACATTTCCATTGTGCGGTTTTGTTTTTTTTTTTCGTTCAATTAAATTATAGTTTCATGCACACTGTCATGCACACATGCAGTATACGCACTGACGGGACGGGTCAGGTTGCTTAATTACATATTTTTCGACTAAATATAAATGCTGGAGGGCCCCTTTTTTATTTATTACCTAAGTAAAAAATAGTTTTCGAATACTTACTCCTTGTTTTTGTGTGATTCACCTTCAAACCTTTAAAACCCCCAATCCATAATAATAAATTTGACAGACGTGACCATGAAATAAAAAGGACAAAAAATAGAATCTATGTAAGTATAAAATAAAAATTGATGTTCTTGTTCATTGTCAACATGTTGTTCGTTTTGACTTTTAGAAAACAAAGTATTTAGTCAAAATGCCTTTTATTATAAAAAAAGTACCGATAATGGAGACGAATTTTGTAATTCTAGTGCCCATCTTTAATTACTATTATAATTGGACCTATATTCCAATTCCTATGCCGTCCTCGTTTTGTATAGTCAACCAACGAAGCTCTCGCTGTATCTTTTCAAGTTGATCTTTGTTTTCCGCTATTTTTGCCTCACGCCATTGGGTCTCTGGATCCTTCAACAAAAATAATGAAATTATATTTTCAAATGCATAGCTGACATGAAAAATCACAATGTTTCCTCCATTGTTCTTTCTTTGTACCTATTTACTTACTTGAGTACTCCTCTGGCACGACCCAAAATGTGTAATGACCTTCATTTAGTATGTTGTAATTTAATCTAACGGAATTTTGTAGACATTATGAATAATTTGGTGTTAACTGTTAATTAGCCTAGTAATAATAATAATATGTCAACGTCATATGTGTATAAATTTTTTTATATCATACTTATTTTGTTAAAATGTATTTTGAGCTACTTTCTACATTCTTTTTACTGCAATATCACCGTCATGAAGTGCAGAAAATAAATTGACATAGAAAATGATCACACGACAAAGACGGAGACTACAACAACAAGCGGACCTTCGCACTTCAAACGCACGCCCACCATCTACGCCCGTCTCGTCCTCGTCATCGGCATCGTCAGGCGACGAATTCGCGACTGCCGCAGACACCAGCGGCTCATCGAGCGACGAGTGTGGGCCGTCGCTGGCGCCGCCACCGACACGACAATAAACTCGACGCGGAAGGCGACCGCTGCCGGTGGTGCAGTGCGACGCATGCGATGGACTCGAACAAATAACGAGAACTACATGCAAGCGTACTTTGGGGAGATAGAGGGAGATACTAATCGATCTGGGTACTGTGCCGGGCGCTTCCTCTGTTTCAGGCGCTTGAACCATCACCGTAACTGCGCAGAGGCTATCGGATCAAGTGCGGGTCATCCGGCGGAACAGCATGCTGAATGACTTGACACTTGATAGACTGCGACTGGAAGTGCTCTCTGCCCGTGCGGCTTCCAGGCCTTCGCGGGGACTGGTATTAGGCCCTGTGATTATATGAACTGTGTCGCGGAGCGCATTGACTTTCTGTAGCAGACAAGCTATGCGTGGGCGGGCCGTATTCGTCGCTACAGAGAGCGTGTGGACCGATTACAGCAGAATCCCTTTTCCAAAGTGACCAAAGGAAGGTACATCGGAAGTGGGAGGGAACCGACCAGTGTGTGTCTGACGGAGAACTACCGGATGCTACTGCTATGATTAACTTCTGGCGTAGTATCTGGTAGCACCCGTCGAACACACCGAGGGTGAATGGATGAATGTTGTTGAACGTGAGTGTGAGTCTATTGAACCTATGGGCGCTGTTACCATCAGCCCCAAGGACGTTAGTTGTGCTATCCGGACATCCCAGAACTGGAAAAGTCCTGGTTCGGAAGGATTGCAACGCAATTCCACCAAGCTCTCGGGCTCGGTTCCCTGCCACTTCTTTTAACAACCGTTATCACCTTCCTGCTCTATACGTTCGGTAGTACCATAGAAGCGAAAAATTACAGATCCATCACCTGCTTACCCACACTGTACAAACTCCTTACGCAAAAATTAACGCGCACATTGTTGCAAACAACATCTTGGCCCCCGCTCAAAATGGTTGCAGGGTTGGGTCCCGTGGAGTACCAAGAGCTCCTCCTCATAGACATAACCATTTGCCAACGAGTGCGACAGAATAGAGGGACCCTCTCCACTGCCTGGATTAACTACAAGCAAGCCTATGATTCGGTGCCTCACTCATGGCTGAGGAGGATCTTAGAGCTGTATAAAGTTGATGCAGCTTTAAGATCCTTCTTAAGCTCGTGCATGGGGCAGTGGACTACAGTTCTTCGTCAACCGTGAGGTAGCGATGGCCCCTCTGGTCCGCAGGACTCCATAAGGATTGAACGAGGGATCTTCCAGGGTGACAGTCTAAGTCCACTATGGTTCTGCTCAGCACTGAATCCGCTCAGTGCTGTGCTGACGGATTCAGGACTAGGTTGCCGGCTCCGGAGAGGGGGTGAGGTCATTTCTCATCTGCTTTGTATGGATGACCTTAAGCTATTTAAACCAAACAACCAGAACTTGTTGGAGTTACTGAAAACAACAGAAGTTTTAGTAATGCCATCAAGAATTAAATTGCCGAAATTCCCATACATTGAAATCTAATTTGACTGATCTTTATAGAAAAAAAAAACTGTTGCTAAGTTATTAACAATTCTAAATTAATGAAGATAATTCTTAATTACTTGAACCGATTTATATTTTTTATTTAGGCAAGGGCGCGACAAGGGGGTCACACCTTGCGCGGTAGCAGTTATTTTAAAATTTAACTCGCCTCATATCTTCTGGTTTTTATTATATCGTCCTGAATGTCTTTTGTCTTCCTGTAACTCAATTCGTCCTCGTCCCTGTAAAATCTTCTAGCCATATTAAGTGGCAATACATCTCTTCGTTTAATAAGTGCTGTATTATAAATAATATTGTCTTGAGCCGGAATACATGAAAACGGCACGACACATAGAAGAGTTATAATGTTGAACCGAATAGTTGTAGCAGTTGTAGAGCTGCCCATGGTATTTCTTGAGTCAATTTAATGTTCAATGTTATGTTTGCTTTTACGATTTTTATAGTTTTATTTATTATGCAAGAAAACTTTATTACAATAGGCTATTCTACTCTTTTTGAAAAGTGGCTAAAACTATTCAGTATTGTTCTATTAGACCATTTTTTTGGGACTTAAAACACAAAAAAAAACTTCATTTTAAAATGAACTTCTCATGAAAAGACGAAAACGCTGCCGGCCATGAATGCCATGATTTTCTATAGATTATCTGTGGTACTTATCTGTGTCGGGTTGTCTTGTCGTGGTGTAACTCTAATGCTACGGCCACACTATTGGGTGAAGGTTGTCGAGTTGTCGCAATAAAAAGTTACAAACTGCGTGGCCACACTTTTAGACCAAATTATCGCGCAACTCTGAATTTGGCGGGAAAATGAACCAAAAGCGCAAAGAAACAAAAAAATGGCAAAAATTCGGAATGCGACACTCGAACGAAGCGGTTTTAGCGGTTGTATTCTCAGACTTGAATTAAAATATTGAAATGTCACTTGTCAAATTGACGTACACTTCAGAAATTTCAAAGTACAAAGTGTAGACGAACACAAACTCTGTCGCGATAAAATCCTTTGATGTGCGCTAGATACCGACAGGAGCCCGAACATAGTTCGAGTTTGCCCGAATGATTCGCAATAAAGCGAACTGTCTATTCACACATGTCGCGATAGGGCGAACCTTCGCCGAATCCCGCTAATGTGGCCGTAGCATAAGCAGTCTGCGGTCACATTGTTTACCAAGTGAGAATATAATACAAAGAGTGAGTTGGTGAAACCATGATTTCTAATAGATTACACAAAAAATACAATACAATACAACAATACAAATATTCTTTGTTGAAAACCACAAAATAGTACAAAGAGATTACAGAAAATACTGTAATTATCATTACTGGACCGTGCTAGAATGCAGAAATACTTCAATTAAGACTCCAGGAAAGTTATGGATTAGAGTACCCAATGAAATAAATCTACGCAACACCTAGCTAAAACATGCTAAAAGGGATCCTTCGGCTTTATCAGTTAAGACTCAAATGTATTTTTGAGAAGACCACTTCAATGTATTTAAGTACTTAATGATTTAATAACTAATAGAATTTTTAGTTAGCTTGAAATTTTCTTTTTTTATAGGTTATGTACATAAAAACTTTCAGGTTGTTTGATTCATAACGTTCCGTTTCTATTCTACTACTTCAATGGAATGAAGAACCAATTTAGCCTCCATCAATATTTATTAATTATATTATATTCCTTCTATTAAGTACAACGAGCGAAAGCTCCCGTCTCAGTTCTATGTAAAAATCTCTAGAAAAACGTCATCTTAAAACCCTACTTTCGTTCGAACATCCGTCATCTCGCTCACACTTACATCTTCTTACTCTCACACACTCTTACGTTCCATTTCCCACACTTATATATATACTGTGCACACACTGAGATAGCGAATGACGTTTATTTAGTTTTTTCCGTTTGGGAGGGCTTGGCGGGAAACGGGAGAAAGTAGATCGTGTCACAGTCAGTCACTGTCAGTCATTTGAATTTTAGTATTTTTAGTTACTGTGCTTAATGTTGTTTGGTGGATAATAAAGATAGTGTAATACAATACAACAAATTAACGAGATGCAAATGAAGAATTCAAGTGAAAACGCATATTCTCTGTTGCCCCCAAGTACCCGCTGCGCCGGCCGCTGCTCGCCATAGCTTGCCGTACACAGTATCCCGAGGCGATTTCCAAAAGTAAAAACTGAGAAACGTGTGCGAAAAGATGCTTTATCGGACTATATTTATTTAAAATAACTATCTTGGACGGTTAAGTTTCCAGAATTTATTTTATCTTTTTTAGCGGAAAGGTCACGTGAAGTTCATTATTTTTTCAATAAAAAAGTATTCCAAATATACGCGTGGGTGCTTTAGTCGTGCATTTTAAATGCATTTGTTGATTGATTAATGCTATAAACAGCAGAGGGATTTTTTTTGAGTCAAATCGAACACTGTGAGTAAGGTATAAGGTACGTACACACTATCCCTGTATCGCTTTACGGAAGGCATGAGCAGCTGAGAGGACGTGATATGGACAGACCTCAGAATTAACGATTCTGACTGATTGGACTTTAGTTTACAGAAAAAAAATCAACGTGGTGTTAGTTTCCTTTGCCCTATGAGATAAATTATCTAAATTTACCAATTCTATGACGTCACCATGATGAACATGACATCACGACGCAGACTTCTCAGAGAACTAACATCACGATCATGGCTCCGAAAGGGTTCGGATCGTGTTTGACGTTTCAAAGTACGGGTTAAAAATATATTTTTTTAATTTGATTTCCACTGTTGATTTTCTACTGTTATGAGATATTATATATATGTATATATATATATATATACAGGGTGATTTTTAAATCGTGAATCGAAACTACGTTTTCTTATAAATCAGCTGAAGACTAACACGACGCACTAGTACTAATCGCAGTAAATGAGATCCTCAACTAATTATCAATAAAAAGAGAAAATCTTCATCCATGGTCACCCTACTTGGATCACGTGACTAGCAATGCGATGTTTTTCTAAATAAGTGCACGTACGTTATGAGTACCATGCACGTGTATGTGATCAAACACCTTTAACACGTGATTAATTTTCCTGAAAGAATTTGACCTACCTTAAAAGAAAATACAGTTTACATTGAAACACAACTTTTACTTACACGTATTTTAACAAATGTTTAAAGTGTTCTCCTTGAACATGTAAACACAAATCCGCCCGTCGCCTTAGATTATTTTTTACACGTCTTAACACAAAAACACGGCTCTTATTGCTTCAAACGCAGTCACAATTTTTTGACGCAGCTAATCGTATGCGTCTGTACAGCCTGTCTGGATGGAGTCGTGGGCGACCGGCCGACCGCGGGCCTGGGCGTGCGTCGGAACGGTGAACTGACTAAAATCACGCAGGTTTTGCACTATCCTCATAATCAAATTACGTCTCGGTACCGGCGACTCTGGATATCTTTCATTAAAAAGTTCTTGTGTTTGAGCAATTCACTATTCTGTGCGTACAAAGACACCATTACACTGCGTTGTATGTTGCCTTTCGACGCATAGTACCAAATTCGCAATGTGCCAACATACTAATATGTCCAATTCCGCAAAACCCCAATTTCGTAAAGTACCAAGTTTGTAAAGTGACCAACTCGCAAAACACCAACTACGTTAGTTACCAAATCTGTAATTCGCATAGTACCAACTCGCATAGTACCAACTTTGCTAGTTACCAAAGCTGTAACACGCGGAGTAGCAACTTCGCTAGTGACGCTTTGCGATCGTCAAAAATATCGTCACTCTATGTCCGCATAAATGTCGCACGAGGTCGGTTCTTGAAAATATCTGATTACTTATAAAACTTAAAATTATGTGAATACTATCACAGGCATAAATATCTTTCCTCTGTGGAAGCAAATAAATCTTTTGAACAATCTGGAGAGCTTTATTATAAAAAATGAATTTAACAATTAATGTAGAGCAGACGATGCAGTGACTTCAAGTAACTCCAGTACGCTTTTGTATATTTTGACGATATCGGCTGCATGCACTTCATTGAAGTCTGTGAGTGTTGAGCTGTCCACAACAGCCCTCCAGTCATCAGTGTCCAGGTGCTCAATGCACACTCTCGAGTCCCACGGAAGATAAAAGTTATATTTGCTTAAAACCATTGCTTTGTGCAGCAATGGTGTTGCACCATAGAGCACCCGAAAACACATCTGTTTACGTCGTCTAAAGCTCTCTTTAACATTGGTCTGTCCTCTAAACTGGAACTAACATTATCTTCCATTATTTTTAATTGAATTATTTTAGCCACGTATATTTTATAATAATAACAATCGATGACAAACGCTGACTGACGTGTCAACGACGATAAGAAAACTTGAAACCTCTTTATATACTTATAGGCAGTATGTAAATCCTCTACGTAATGGAAGAGTATTACTCACGTGTTACTGGCCACTTCATTGGACATTTATTATTTGATTTGAAGTCGCTATGAAAAACAGGGAATTGTCATAATTGCATATTTGTCGTCCAACCAAATAAAGTATTTTTTACGACAAATCAATTAAATAAACCGTGTTTAATATACAACAATCATCGGTATAATCGGCATTATTCGAATAAAGATCTACCTACCTACCTACCTGGAGATGTATGAACCGTCGACAAAATTGTAACGCTTCATTAACGTTGGACTCGGACGAAAATGTTCTAAGAGTAAGTCAGCACATGTGCTTCCCTGATCCTGATAAATTAAAAGTATTTCTTGGCATGAATAAATGTAAAAAAGATGTCTGTGAAGACTTGTCCCCGGTTCTGCAGATTCTGGAATCCACAGTCAATAAACTTCGACAGGCGGGATGTTTGGAGATTAATTTGCCTACAATTAAAGAGAAGCAAGACGCTATGTATCGAGCAAGAAGAGCATTTTTGGAAAATAATAGCACCACATTTAGTAATTTGAGTGAAATTGAAATTCCTAAGGTATTATCAAAAGACTTTTTGCTTTGCGATGACGGATCATCAGACAAGATTTTATTTTTTTGTTCTAAAATTTCAAAACGTTTCACTAAACATTTCGGCTCTGGGACATTTTTTGGCGATGGCACATTTAAGTCGGCACCCAAACCATTCGCCCAACTGTACTCCATTCATATTGACCTGGATTCAGATGAGAATATTACTAATGTAGTCCCGCTTGTATTTGCTCTACTACCAAACAAACAATTACAAACATATATTCGCTTGTTTGAAATATTGAAATCCAAATTGGGCATTACAATGAAAGAGTATAAGTGCGACTATGTACTAGCCGTTATAAAAGCAGTTCAAACAGTATTCCCTCGAGTCGATGTGTCCGGCTGTTATTATCATTACAGCAAAGCAGTGTGGGATCAAGCAGAAGAGCTTCACTGTATTTCTTCCAAAAAAAAACCGAAGAATGGTTCGATTTGCTGCTAATTTACCATTATTGCCGCCGGACCGTATAAAGGACACATGGAAGTTAATCTTGGAAATGTCACCAAAATCTATCTAGTTACTAACGTTATTTTGAGGATCAACGGCTAAGCAGAAAAAATTCATTGGAAATATTGAGTGTAGCACACAAGCGTCATCGTACCTACAACGCCCTTGAAGGTTGGAACCATAGAATCAATACTAGGATTGCGAAACATCCTTGTCTCTATGATTTTATTCTTAAAATGAAAAAATAAGCTAAAGTCTGGAACCAAGCAATCATAAAATTCATAAACAACATTTCTAAAAAAATGGAAAAGAAGAGGGGACATCGGATTTGACAAATTGAAAAAGAAATACTTGAAAAAAACAAAATTAGCAATATTAATTACCTTCGGAAGCTAATTTTGCTGAAATTGTTGAAGTAATGTCATAGAACATGTAGATGGTTTGTTTAACACTAAGATTATATGATAGGTAAACGTATACAGAAGGTATAAGTGACAGCCTTACAAAAATGATTCAAGACTATGATCTAAAACCATGGTTTAAATCTATGGCAGGCTTTCACTTATGCCTTATATGTATAACATTATGTATTAAAAGTAGTTATACCATTTAAGTTCTATTTTTGTTGAAGGTTAAAAAAAAATAAGGATGAAGTAAATAAAATATTGAGTATTTTTAAGCGCAATTTTTTTCTGTCGACGTTGGATTCTAATTACCCCACCCCAGAGTAGGATGAATAATATACCTACTCATATGTCAGATCTATACATATTCTTTAAAACTGTCCTCTACCTCTACCGCAACATATGTGGCACTATGCGTATTGGCACTAAGTGTATTTGGTATTGTGAGAATTTGGTGCTTCGCGTGTATAAAAATAACATTCCGCGAAATGCCAAATGGCACATTGCGAATTTGGTACTATGCGTCGAAAGGTTGTTGGTGTAAGGATACAGAGGAGGCATCTCTAGCTTTAGCTTTTAATAAAATTTAATACTTTATTTTCGTTTGAAAAATAACAGTGATGACAATGGTGACGTTGATTGATTTTTTTTTGGCATTTAAAACACTATCCAGCCAGCAAATTGCTAAGAGTTTGGATATCTTTTTGTTAAATCTTGTGACAACTATGAAACTTAATATCGAGTGTCCAAAAATTTTAAACAAATCAGGATAAAATAAAAGTTGTATTGTGGGCAGAACATATATTTTATTTTAAATTGAAGACTTGGAAACATCGTAAATGTGTAAATGGTTATTATTAAATGCAGGCGATCGTCCATATAACATGTTTATCATAGAGATAAAGCAGTCATTCCGCTAACTGATTAGGATTGGACAAATTATTTCCGCGCCCAAAAGTATGTATGTAAGTAGCTTTTACTATAGGTAACATATAATGGAAATGGTGTTAACTGTACGCATTTCTACTATAAATCCAGGAGACATGAAGGACATGAAGATGTTATTCCTCGTTATGTTCTTTATTTTACTGTTTTCTTTTCTTTTCTTCTTAGCTGTTTGATAAGTACCCGTTTTCTAAATATATTAATATCACTTGCCGCGAATAAGTATACCACCTTTTAAAGCCATTTTTCAGAGGCGGGAAATTTAAAAAAAAAATGGCATTCTTTTGTTTTTTTTCTCATTTGACAACGATTCAGTGAAGGCGTGAACTTAAAATTGTTAAAATGGAGAAAGAACAGTATCGGTCTGTAATTAGATTCTTTTTTTTGGAAGGAAAAACATTTGATGAAATAAAAGTAAGAATGCAAGCGGTTTACCATGAATGTGCTCCTTCTATGACAACCGTCAGATATTGGTATAACGAGTTTAAGCGGGGGAGAACAACCGTCTTTGATGAGGATCGCCCAGGCCGGCCAGTTGAGGTGACTACAGACGATATGGTTAAGAAAATTGAAAATATCGTTTTAGCCGATCGCCGAATTAAACTTCGAGAAATCGTTGATGCTGTAAACGTTTCAATCGAGAGGGTACAACACATATTAGAAGAAAAATTGGGTATGAAGAAAGTATCGGCGAGGTGGGTGCCGCGTTTACTCACGGAGGAGCAAAAACGGAACCGACTGGCTACTTCGGAGCAGTGTTTGGCCGTGTCCAAACGTAACCCGAAGGAGTTTCTGCGTCGTTTCGTGACCGTGGACGAAACGTGGGTCCACCACTACACCCCGGAAATGAAAGAGCAGTCGAAGCAGTGGATTTTACCGGGTGAACCTGCTCCAAAGAAAGCAAAAACCGTTCCATCGGCTGGAAAGGTCATGGCGACCGTTTTTTGGGATTCGCAGGGTATTATACATATTGACTATTTAGAAAAGGGAAAAACAATAACACGGCAGTACTATGCCAATTTATTGGATGAATTTGACGCCGTGTTGAAGGACAAACGACCCCATTTAAAAAAGAAAAAAGTACTGTTTCATCACGACAACGCCCCGGCTTATTCGTCCCGAGTTGTGACGGCTAAATTAGCACAGTTACGCTACGAACTATTGTCTCACCCCCCGTATTCTCCAGATTTGGCCCCATGCGATTTCTTTTTGTTTTCCAACCTAAAAAAATGGCTCGGTGGCAAGCGATTTGGTTCAAATGACGAAGTCATTGCCGCCACAGAGGCCTATTTTAATGACTTTCCAAAATCATACTTTTTGGATGGTTTATTGAAGCTTGAGTATAGGTGGAACAAATGTATAGAGTTAAAAGGTGACTACGTAGAAAAATAAATGCACATATGCAAAAAAAAAATGTTTTTTTTTTCCATAAACGGGTACTTATCAAACAGCCCTCCTAAATAAGAAATGTGTTCGTTGTGATGTAGTGTGTTTTTATGTCAATAAAAGTGGAGATTTTGAATTGACTTTGAATAACTTTACTGTTAATTTTGTAAAAAAGATATTGGCGGACGGAGTCTATAAAAGATTATCAAAAAGTTTTGGCGACTAATGGGGGTTATAGCGAGTCTATCTGTCGTTCTCCACCAATGAGAGTCGAGCTACTGGCCTGTGATTTGTGGAAATTGACCGATAGATCTCACTCGACACTAGCGATCCTAGCCGATTTTTGACTCGCGACGGCACTTCTATTTGTCTATAGTTTCTTGACAATTTTATTTTATCCTCCTTTTCTTAACGACAAGCAAGTACCTACCCGAAGTGTTGTATTTGCATTACAAATACGGATAAGTCTCAAGATTGGACGTTGTGGAGATCATTGCGCCTCTGAAGCGAACCAAAAGGTACAATGACAGGACTTTCGAGCTAGAGCATGGCCAATATTGCCATGCACGGTTTACCTGCCGTTGGATGTGTTAACCGAGCTGTTTTAGGACATGAATTAAGCCATTTATAAATTGATCGATTTTAATGAAAGGCCACTCGTGTTGACGGACATTTTACAAGTAGGTAAACATCAAAACAACAGATAAGAATCAAATTCACTTGATACAGCAACTTCGCCTGTATGTATTGTGCTTGTGCAGTACCTACCTACCTACCTAGATTGGTTGTCGGTGCAACTGCAGTGTTTACATACGAGCACGTACTTACTAAACAAGCTTTGCCTAGTTTAACAATAAGTAATTTACTTTGCATTAACAAAGCTTACACCCAATTCAGCTATAGGAAGAGTCCAAAAAAAGAGTTAGTTTTCTTTTACTTCTTGCAAACTAGTTTCGTGAAACGAAAAGAGAAAATTGAGTCTATAGTTATACAAGACTGGTAACTTTTTGCTCTAACACGTTAAAATAACTTTTTTATTCCCTTTAATAAGAGCCCGCAGATGGATGAGTTTTATTGATATACCAAAATAATCATACATAGAAAAAAAAACACACATATGGTTATAAATTATAACAGACCTGTATTTTTATGAATAAGAGAAGAGAAAAACATTTAAATAGTTTATACTAGAAACATTTTGCTATCCCCCATCCCAGTTTTTATATTAAAACTTTTCACACTTTCAGTTTTTTTTTATATACTTACTTTCGGATTCAAAATTCAAAACACGAACTTTTATTTTATTATTATAGCTTAATGTAATACACCTTAAAGAATTACACTAATTATAGTATTTCAATAGAGGGAGGGAGGGGCGGACGATGAGCATCGCAGAAAAGTGTTAATGGGTTCAGTAGTCGTTTAAAAATATAAGGACTGAAATATCAACTTAATACATACCTACTTACCTATTGTTATTAAGTTGAAAGAATGAAATATTCTGATACGAAAAAGGCAACACAGGTAGCCACATTTTTGTTTTTTTACTAAATTTTTTACGGTTCCTAATTAGGTACCCTATTAGGAATTATTTATAATAATATTTTTTTTAAGAACTATGATATGTAATATCAGACCACGAGCAAGTTATTTCAAAACAAAATCTAGAAACAGGTAATGTTTCTTTTTGTTTACTGGTCTAATTACAGTTCAGTTAATTGCGCCAATATTGTTAACATCATGTACAGTCCGTGAGTGCTTAGAATAAGATTCGGGTTCGGGTGCTTTTTTATTGACATCTCTTTCTTTGACATCAGAAGCGCCATTGGCAGCCGAAGTATTACTAAAACCCGAATCCTATATTCTAAATGCTGACAAACTGTATTTTTCTGCTGGCCTTGATTTTTTACAAGCTTTTATTAAACATTAAACTTGAACTGATGGTACCTACTACGTATGTAACTTAAAATTTGAAAAGCGTTTTTTTAGGGATAGTTGACCGTTAATTTTATTATTATTTACGGAATATTGCTAGGGAACTCTAACTTGCCGACACGACATGAAGATTGTTGTAAATAGCAAGTATCCATTAAGCCAATTACGGGTCCAAAGACAAATGGTTCTGGTGAACAGAAATAATGTCACTTGTATACAAATGCTACAGCCCGAAGAAATGAACAAAGTCAATGCTTTAAAGAAAAGTATTTCGTCATGGTTATCAAAAAGTAAGAATTATTTACCCACTCTTTATTGTATTTTATTTCACATTTGTAATTTTTATCTCATATTAACTATACCGTCCTCCTGGGACTCAATCTCTAGCACAACGATATTAGGTTTAATTACGTCGACGTTTGTCGTGGTATTTCAGCCGCCGTGGTGATGAGTTGACTGGAGTGGAGGGGCTCACTGTCGTTAGGCCGCGCGATTTTTGCGAACTAACCCGCACGTGGTCTTTATTCACTTTGTACCGGCACTCTATTACATCGACACAACATTTAATTTTACATCATACGACGATTTTCCGAAGATCTCGGCGCCTAGTGATCACCGAATTCCATGAAAATGAAAGCAATTATCCGTCATCCCCTCTTCTTTCATGTTAAATGTAGTCACTTACTTAAAATAATTTTTATTTTTTAGAAAACAGAGTTCATGCCAGCAAGCCAAAACCAACTAGCAAGACTGTATCCTTTGAAGAATCATTAAGAGGTATAATGATTATTGGACATGCTTTCGGTCTCATGCCTGTAGATGGGTTGGTTAGAAGGAGTAGAACGGGCGTGAGGTTGGTACTCTTTTTTTTATAAATATTTACCTACCTATTAACTGAATACTTCCACACATTTGAATGTAAATACTAGGTGACACTGAAAGTTTTTTCGAATCTCAAAAATGATACATTATATAATTATGTAAGTAAATTGTTTTATTACTTACGTTCGAAAGTATTGTCTGACGCAGTCGATGCACTTTTTAATCTAATTAACTTATTATCATCAATCGATTATCTTCATTCGAGACATATCAATATGAAAAATATATAATTAACAAAATATTCTAGTAACTACCCTGGAAATTCCTTCTTCATAGAATTTATTGCACCTTTTTTAAAAAGTACGTTTTTAAGGAGTTTTTAAATTTTTTTTTCATCAGCTCCATCATCATAATAGAAAAAGTTTTCCGCGTGAGTCTGTCCAAGCGCAAATAGTTTTATCTTACTTTGTACAGCATGTCCTTTTTGCCTCATAATTATGTACGTATATTTTCATCACGCGGATTGTTATGGGGTTTGTGCATGGAATCTTCAAATACTTTAGGAATAGGATCAAAACGGTCGCAAACATATATACCCGTTATTTGCACTCTTCCATAATTTCATCTATTCAACTTTGTTACGGATTGTGCCATGAACACAAGAATGTTTTGCCTCTGTCAAAATTCTGTTTTGGAATTGAAGTCACATTCAGTGTTATTGAAACACCGCCAGTTTGTTATGCCAGATTGGTTTTTCATGATAAAATTATACTTAACCATGACCCGTGAAGAAGTACGGGCTTACAGCTCGCGCGGTGGTTTAAGATCGCACGACAAAAATTAGAAAGGGCATGCCCAGTAGTCATTTCTTAGGCCTATTTGGCGTGGCAGAAGAGTGAGCGGAGGGTGCGCGCTGGCGCCGATACGTTATTGGTAGATCAGTCGATCTTCACCTCCAGCGCTTCGTTCATGCGTCTTGTATCTCCCGGGTACTGCTGCCTGCGTTAGTAGTACATGTACGTACGTGAAAAAAGATGCGATATCGCACGATGATTTAATAGACGGATGTTATGATACCTAAAATTTACTTTTGTTTTTATTTTTTCTGAATATGTTAGCAAGATAAGTCACAAGCAAAAACGAGTGTTATTATATGTTAGGAGACCAAGGTATAAAAATACGAAATAAGAAAAGAACATTCAAAAGCAATACTCTCAAGAAATGGCCGTTAGCAATTTTGTGCGCCAGTGTACACATGCGTCGATTGCCTTCACCAGTTTCGCAGAGCGATCTTACCATGGCGCGACCTGTACCTCTCTTACTCTTAATACATTTTAAACAAAGACTGGGGCTAGCTAAATCCATTTTAGTATTTTATTGTGCTCAAAAGATTAATCTTTCGCAATAATAGTTGACAACTTTAGCAATGACAGCTGTATAATTCTATACTGTCATAGAATTATATCGTTAGAATTATATTATTACTAGCTGACCCGGCGAACTTTGTTCCGCCTTAGACGCCATAAATGAGCAGATTTTTGATTTTATTAAGTTAAGTTCCGCGCAATTTCCTTATTTTTTTCTTTCATAAGAACCTTCTCCTGGTAATAACGAATATAATAAGATAGATATAGTGAACATAGAATTATATTATATAGTGTGTTATCTTTATTATTATGAGGTCATTATTTATGATAAAAGAAAGAGTTATCATGCACGTAGACAGAGAAAGAGATAGACCGCTGGACATTTCTTACTCACTCACACACAAAAAGGACGGCTTAATACACAATTATTCATGGCTAAAAGAGACAAAGATATCTATTTTCTGTTCCTCATCGTATGGCCGGGTTTTTCAAGGTTGCGCTTCGCAATGTTCAAACAAGCTTTGACGTTTGTCGGAAGGAGCGGAAGCAGTTAATTGATTTTTAAGTTTAAAAGTTGAAATTGTAAAATATTTCGTGATTTACTTGCGCTAAAAAGTGGCCGGTGATAGCTTTTTAGCTTTTACATCTGTGATAATAGCGCGGTGTAGTGTTATTGGCTGTAAAAGCGATAATAGAAGGAAGGTTACTGGGTTGTCTATCCATTCGTAAGTAGACAATTTATTCTCGTATATTTTGTTACTTCAATGACTAATGTAGTTATATTTTTATGGTTGTTAACTATGTGCGTTACATTTTTGTTAGATTTCGGCTATATTTCTGATATTTTTGCTTTATAACCTCAAAGATTAGTGTTGCTAGTTTCTAGAATAAAAATTTACCCCACAATAGGGTAATTCGTAATATATCAAATAATACACCTATTTCATTTTTATGAAAATTTCAGATTTCCCGCTGACCCAAACCTTAGAAAATGGATAGAAGCTACGGGAAAAATCAATCATCCTTCATCAAAAACATGAAGTGAGCATTTTGACACAACATTGCTTTGGATGAAAGGGAAAACAACAGTACTTCACTTATTAACTTTTGTTTAGTTTCTTAATGTTATTTATACATTCTCATCTAATATATGTTTCACTGAATTATTTTAAGTGTTTAACTTACCTACTTAAAATAAATAATATACTTACACATAATACAAGGTAATATTATAGTAAGAGAATTTAGTTCAACATTGAACTTCCGTGAGACTTAATCATAGTGAAATAAAACTGATCACTTACAACAATTTTAACCGTGATAGTGGCTTGTTGGTGCTCCCAAGTTGGAAGACTGTTAAATACTGCTAGACAAACATAATTTACTGGTGATATTTGCTGGATCGATTATTAAAATTAGTCAAGGTGTGAGTTAAAGTACATTATTCGACCTATAATAACTATGGTACTAATGCAGACTGTGGGGTAATTTTTTCATCACTTGGCAGCCGTAAATATTGTATGTACTTTATCTGTTGTCCTTTTCGGTGGCACGCTTGCTAGCATTCTTTTGTATCTTTATTATATGATCATGCACTTGGACTTTAGTACTTACTGAATAGCTGACCATAGTACATATAGGTACACTTATACTTAAATAAATATTATATTATATTTTTCAACACACTTGCTCGTTAATTGGATATTATTACATGGTATTAAAGTTCATAATAAACAGTCGTAACTGTTTTTTTTATTATAATCACCTACATCTATGCCAAATTTGAAGAGTCTAGTAATTATAGTTCATAGGATTTCGTGGAACTGAATATATAAATCCCGTTTTTTCCCGTTCCCGTGGGAATTTCCGAAAATCCTTAAAACCGTTTTTTACTATTATAATCACCTACTTCTATGTCAAATTTGAGGAGTCTAGTTATTATGGTTACTGAGATAGGGTCACTCGGAATCGAATATATAAATCCCGTTTTCTCCCGTGCCCGTGGGAATTTCCAAAAATCCTTCCTTAGTGGGTGCCTACATTGTATAAGGTATCTATGTGCAAAATGTCAAGTCTCTAGGTCCAGTGGTTTCGGCTGTGCGTTGATATATCAACAGTGAGTCAGTCAGTCAGTTTAGAATTTTATATATACAGACGGAAGAACAGTAAAAATAACCAATCGAGTAAGTATTAAACGTTTTCTGAAAATGTGTTTATAGCCAGCATATTGAACTAACTATCGTAATCACGCAATATTATAATTAGTTACTTAATTGTATTTATTTTCTGAACTTGTCTTCCTAAAGAATGTATTGTGGCCAAGTAACACCGTGGAGCCCCACAAACTCTTTGCGGAGTCCATGGGCTCCACGGAGGAAGGAGGACACTTTGAGTAAGGCAACTAGGTAATTAAACTGGCTAACACGTACAAATATATTTCGTTTTGGTGTGTACTTAGATATACTCGATTTTGCAAAGCATTGTACGGACTAAAACTGAAACCGACATCAAAACGTATTCACGTTTAACTGTGATCTTAAAGAAATACTTAGGACGTTTATCACAGCAACAAATCCAAGGTGCCATCACCAAATACATTCAGACATTGGAAAGTTCTCAAACGAAGCTCCGATTTACCAATATCTACCAACATAGGTTAGTTGAACACTTAGTTAACTTTGCCATTTTTTTTTTCCTCGCAAGTGTGTTGAAAAACGTCGTATGAAACGCGTGAGCATTAGTCATTACACTCGTCGGCTATATTATAGCCTTCGCTTCGCTCAGGCTTCAAACCCGCCTCGAATGTAATGACCAATTTAGCACACTTGTATCATAATGTACTATTCTGAAACTGTTACGTACTTCTGCCGTAAGACGATTCTGTCGAAAGCCGAATCAGCCCAATCAAGAATCTGCCGAAAACATAATATTCTGCCGTACGCCGATGAAGGGGCTTGAAACTCACGACTTTTTTTATTTTATGTAGATAGAAGACTAGCTTTTGCCCACTACTTCGTACGCGCATAAATCCTGTTTATTCTCTATCCCGTGGGAGTTTCAACAAATCCGTCCTTAGTTCTTTGTCTACATCATAAAGGTAGCCTCTATGCAAAATGTCTGCTTTCTAGGGCCAACGGCTGTGCGTTGTCTGTCAGTCACTAAGCAACGGAAGAGTTTTATTATATTGATGCTTAACTTCAATCTACTAGTAATAATAATAATCTACTTTAGTTAACAGTTTAAACAGTAAACTAACCATAAAATTTATGTATTGCAGTTTTTTTTGGATTTCTTGGAGGTGTTTTTATTCTTTTTTGTTACTTATGGGACAAACGTTCATGTGTCTCATGTGTTTTTACGACATTCTTCATTCTGAAGCTTCGCTGAATGTCACAAGTACGTATTCTATAAAAAATAATATCTTAGCTTATCCCCGCGACTTCGTTAGAAAAATAAAAATTTTGCTAAGTAGGTACCAAAAGAACTAATTCTCTGCTAATCCGGCGTGGATGTGTCAGTCATGGAGTCAGGACTTCTCTTTAATATTATGTACATTTTGCATAAAAATATAATTTGGCTGGCATACGGTAATAGTTTTATTTATCTTCTTCCAGCACCAGCAATTTTTTACGCCACCACGTGCATTACGATGGTCATGTTCTTGCATGTGGCTTCAAATTGGCCGAAGTTGGTAAAACATGTTGTTCAAACAGAAGATTTAGACCCTAATAAGGACACAGGTCTTACATTTAAATGTAACATGACTTGTGCCATCGTTCTCACCTTAGCTTTGTGTAAGTATCCTTTGAAGTTTTGGGTCTGAGTAATAACTATGTTTACCGCTTTTCTCCTGAATATATAATATACGTGAACTTTGATTATCCGCGATAAGATTGTGGATTGCGTGTAGCGTTATTCCCGTAACGATTGAAAAAGCATCTTTATTCAGAAAAGTCATGACAAGGAAAAACATTATAGTTAACATCGTTATTCATTAAATTATTGTTTAATTAATTAGGCACGTTTGTATGAAGTACTACTTGTTACAATAATAGTTATAACGAACTCTTATCAAAGGATACGAAACCCCATTCGTGAGCATATCCGTCATGATCTCGCCGGTATTTCATACCACAATCTTGATGAGTTTCCTCAAATCTAAAGCTGCACGTGTGTAACACCTTTCATTTCCTCGTTAATGTTTTGTTTTAGTGGAACATACCTTATCATTAGTGTCAGCATTTACTGGAGCAATGGTGTGCTACCCGAATACCAATTTGTACGAAGGTTTTGTAAAATTCTTTTACCCTTGGGTATTTAAATTTTTACCGTATACCACCGTCTTGGGCATAATTACTCAGGTAGGTTACTTAAATTATATTACACGCATACAGAGTTCGTTGTAATGAACCGTCAAGAATTCAGCCAGGGGTTGAGTAAGTCCAAGTGAGCACATCTGTGAAGTTTTCATTTGGAAAATATTAATAAAAATCATTCTCTCATACATTCGTTGCCTCTGATGATCGACAGTATCTATGGGAGAATGTTGTTTATTATTATTTGTTTAAAAAAAAACTTTTCAGGCGTACTCACTTGAGACTTACTCAACCCTTGGCTGAATTCTTGACGATTCATTATCAGTATACTCAGTTCAAAATTCTAGTATTTTCAAATGCTTACTGCTTTTTAGTTTAAAGACAGTGAATTGGTTTAGTATTGATGACGAGCGAATGAATGAACACCTTATGCTATGGTTCAAAACTGGATTTATTTACAATATGTGTCAATCTGTCAGCGCTGTCAGGAGCAGGGTTTTAATTTTAAACTACCTGCTTAACCTGAGACAATAATTCCAGCCAGTAGCCAACAAGTATTGGACCCGATTCTACAGCGGCCGCTAAAATTCCTAATTATATTTAGGCGTCGCTAAGTCTCTTTGCTATTCTATGAGCGGCTGTCATAATCAAATTACAAGACAAATTTGAATCTGACGTTTCTTATTTTAGGCGGTCTATTCAATTTAGGTTTAGCCGATTAAATGCTATTCTTTGCATGTCCTTTTTAGGCAAAAGCCAAGCTAAACTGCCTAATTTTAGCGGCGACTAAAATAGTCCCGTTTAAACCCCGATTGCTTAAAATCAAGTTGCGTCGGATCGATTCCTTACTATATTATTCATTAGAAATGGATGACGAATACGTGATAGCTGCTCTGGTGGCCGAAGAGAGGGAGTATGGCGAGGGTGAGGGTGAAAAAAAAAATTGAAGAGGTTGCGAGATGAATCTAACCCGTTTGACCGGTCCGAGCAGAAGTTTCGGAAATTGTTTAGGCTGTCGCGGGATATGGGCCAACACGTTGTGGACACTAAACTTTGTGTGCAGGGGATGCGCTGCTGCAACTTGCAAATTACAAGCGGAAGTCTCTTTCTAACGAAAGGTGATAGAATGAGACTTCCGCTTGATAATTGTAACTATAAAATACGACCCAGGAGTTCCAAGATAGTTTTCCCCCAGGACAGTTTTTTTTTATTATAAAGCATTGGCTACAAGGCTATTAGCTTAAACACGATGCCAGAATCCATTTTCTAAATGTTGCCCATTCAAATTTAAGAAAATACGATCCCATACATTTTGACGAATTTCATTCATTCATTCGTTCACTTATTTTCAAGTAGCAACACGCTCAATTTAATTTAGAAATTTTAGGATACGGATAAAACCCGGCTAAATTTAGTCAACTTGACATTCTGGAATAGCACTTGTTAAATCCGCCGTGTAAATTTTAACTAAAAATTAGAAAATTTAGTTTTAGGCTATTTAGGCGATGTGCACGTAGAATCGCATCCACTAACTACTTAGTTTTGGGTATAACAAAGAAAAGTTAAATTAAATATTGAGTGTTTTACTTCCATTCAAAGAGATGTTCTGTTTTCAGTTTCTTCATTTTCAGGCAACGTTTATATGGAACTTTTCAGATTTATTTGTGATCTGTATGAGTTATTATCTCACTTCACGTCTAGAAAACATAAATAAAAAAATGCTTTTGGCACAGGGTAAGGTAATGAAGCACTTTTCCAAGCTTTTGTTTATCTTTCGTTTTATGTTTATTAACAATAGTTACCTATGCAAATTTATTTTCAGTATTTGTCCGAGTTGTTTTGGCGAACAACACGCGAGGACTATGGCCGTGCTACACAGCTAGTACGCAGAATCGATGAAGTAATTAGTGGAATAGTATTTATTTCATTCGCAAACAATCTGTTTTTTGTGTGCCTTCAACTTTTTAATACACTAGAGTAAGTAATCACTCAAGTTCACTCTCTACTGCTGAATTAGAAGGATGGATGGAAGTGGTCTAAATGATGAGCATTGACTGAAAATAAATAGTTTATTTCTAGTTTTAATGCGAATACTTCGCAAGTAGTGCTATGTGTTTATCTATTTATGTCCCACTAGGTAGGACTCAGGCCTCCTATCATAGTGCATATCATTTTATTACTTAATAAAAATAATTTCTATTAAAATTGCAGGGATGGTATCAAAGGCACGGGGGAGTGCCGTGGTAATCGCCTTGAAGGGTAAGAATAAACGTTATTTAATTATCCACCATGTTTTAAAATTCTTCAAATGCGTAAATTAACTCCATCACATACATATATGATAGCAATTTAACACGTTATATTTTCTTAACAGAACTAGTCCATTTGGCGGCTACGAGGCTGGAGCATACTTCTTATTTTCACTTGTTTACTTGATCAGTCGATCAGTTGCCGTGTCTTTAATAGCCTCTCAAGTAAACAGCGCATCTACAGTGCCCGGGCCAGTTTTGTATGATGTACCTTCACCTGTGTATTGTATCGAGGTACAATAAAATTTAATTCCGATCCTACCACAAAAACAAACATAGATAAATCAAAAGCAATTTGGGCGTGAAGCATATTTTGCCTTACCGCGGCTCCTGTAAACGTAATCATTACATTATAACAAATAATTGAATTCATAGATATCCTAATATATTTTAGACTTGTATCGCAGTGTGATTTAGCATCGTAAAATTAACAGAATTGTAACTTCAGTTCGAGAAATTTCATTATACTCAAAACATTAATTGTGCTTTTAGGTACAAAGATTTATTGATCAAGTTAATGGAGATAAAGTGGCGTTAAGTGGGCTACAGTTCTTTACCGTCACTCGTGGATTACTTTTAACAGTGAGTATTTAGCTACATTTATTTATTAGATATGAGAAGAATGAGCCGTAGGTAATTCAAAATGAAATATATGATTCCAATTTCAGATTGCTGGCACTATCGTCACTTATGAGCTAGTAATGTTCCAGTTCAAAACTCCTCAGCAACCAGCTAATTTACCAACTACATCCAACGTGACTAACTGACAATGATCCCGAATATAAAGTTTTTGAAACAATAATCATTTTCTCACTTTTTTTTAAAAGAGAGCAACAAGAATACTTTATGATACTCAAATGTTGGCTGCTGCCTTCGAAAGTTTGAAGATTTTCATTTGCCAATAAACATTTCTCTCAAAATAAACTTATTACAATTTTGCAGTAACCAAAAGCCTTTTTTGGCAAGTCACTGTTTAGCAAAAAATTACTTGGTCATGTTTCATTTTACCAGTATCATTTAATCAAATGTATCGTTTGGCATAACATACTTTTCCCAAAATATTGCGTAAGTTTGTAAATATAGTACTGATTGGATGTTTGTTTCACCTTGGACAAATAATTGACAGGTAAGAATTTCCATACGAGTCTAAAACCTAGCATTCGTTTTTGGCGCTTTTGAGTTCGATGCTTTACTGCAATCCAATCCGATGTTCAGTGGAGCGAATAGGCGACGATGCGACATTGTTTTTAACCCCCGACGAAAAAGAGGGGTGTTATAAGCTTGACATGTGTATCTGTGTATCTGTCTGTGGCATCGTAGCTCGTAAATGGATGGACTGATTTGGATGCGGTTTTTTTTAATCGAAAGCTAGTGTAATCGAGATGGTTCTTAGCTAAGTTTCATTAAAATCGGTTCATTGATCATAAGTATCAACAGCAATTATCGGACCTCAATCTGAGATACTTTATTTACATAATAAAAGCAATGTACAATGACATTAAATCTAAGCTTAAACTAAATAAACTACAACTTAAAACTAAATTAAATCTAAATACGAAGAAAGAAGAAATCGCTGAATGGCGATGCTGATTCTTTGAGAGAGTAAACTGCCAGCCCTTTGGTCACAAGTTGCATCAACTAAACGCTTTTGTAACTCGGAAATAAGCTTTTAAGCGCTTGGACCCCATGGACACAAAGTTTCAAACAAAATTATAATTCGGACCGAGAGATTGATACTTAGATTTTTTTTTATTTTCGGCCGTTTCTGCCGCCGCACCAGCTTTTTGTGTGGTTCCCTGGAGATGTGAGGGTGCTACTGTATCGACATAGGTCGCGTCCCAAACGAGAACCCTACCTATTCTCCACGGAATCAGAGACATACCGTCCGGCCTTTTGCCATCGTCGCGGGCAATGCCGCTTGGCTCCAAAATGGCCGGCACGTTTTCAGAGGCAAGAGCCCGGCGGATTATGTCATTGAGCGCGGCATGATGGGAGAAACGCCCGGCGCTCTTTTGACAGGAAAGTCCATGGTGTCCCGTTTCGTCCACATTGGTGCCACAGAGGCAACGGTGTGGTGAACACAGCGCAACACCCAGTCTTAGCCCGACTGCAATTCTCAGTGTTTCAGGCTCAAGAAAGGTTCCGATGTTAACGGAAGGATAAGCATGAAGCCAGTCACCGGATTCCTTTCTTGCCACAGCCAAAAGCCTTGCGCGGTCTGGGCTTGAACTGGAACTGAGAATTTTAGAATAAGTTAATTTGGATAGTGTGTCATCCCAGCTCCGTTGGAAATTTGGATAAGCGGGAGGATTTTCACCCGGACAAGCCATAAGCCAAGCATTCCTAGCATCGACCAAACCCGTCGTCTCGTAGTTTGAAGGACAATCCTTTACGATTTTACCTACGAGGGTGGACGTGCTGTGCACAGATGATAGGAACGCTGGTAAAGCAACATTAGAAATTTTGCGGATACCTAGCCCACCATATCTGATGGGAAGGGAAGCCTGGGTCCAAGATTGCTCATTGAATTGTAAGTTAAGTATAGATTCCAAAGAAGTTTTTATAAGGGAATCAATTGAGGTCAGAGAATTTTGATGTTTCCAAAAGGGACAACAACGAAGCAAATAAGTAAATTTTGGCACAAAAAGGCAAAATTTTAGAATAGTGATAGCAGTGTGAGCACTGATATCCAGCAGCCGGTCTGCAGAATTTTGAAATTTTGAAACAGATTTTGCGATTAAATCTGGAATGGCATCGTCGAAGATTGGTGACCCCAGGAGGCTTAAGTTTTGCTTATCGACAATTTTGATATTTGGACAAAGTAAATTAAAATGTTGGAAGAGATCGGATCGAATCGCGTTGTTTATGAACAGTTCGCATTTATTAAAGTTTAGATCTACGAGGGCTGTTTGATAAGTACCCGTTTTCTAAATATTTTAATATCACGGGCCGCAAATAAGTATACCACCTTTTTAAGCCATTTTTCAGAGGCGAGAAAATTAAAAAAAAATTACATTCTTTTGTTTTTTTTTTTCTCATTTGACAACGATTCAGTGAAGGCGTGAACTTAAAATTGTTAAAATGGAGAAAGAACAGTATCGGTCTGTAATTAGATTCTTATTTTTGGAAGGAAAAACATGTGATGAAATAAAAGTAAGAATGCAAGCGGTTTACCATGAATGTGCTCCTTCTATGACAACCGTCAGATATTGGTATAACGAGTTTAAGCGGGGGAGAACAACCGTCTTTGATGAGGATCGCAAAGGCCGGCCAGTTGAGGTGACTACAGACGATATGGTTAAGAAAATTGAAAATATCGTTTTAGCCGACCGCCGAATTAAACTTCGAGAAATCGTTGATGCTGTAAACGTTTCAATCGAGAGGGTACAACACATATTAGAAGAAAAATTGGGTATGAAGAAAGTATCGGCGAGGTGGGTGCCGCGTTTACTCACGGAGGAGCAAAAACGGAACCGACTGGCTACTTCGGAGCAGTGTTTGGCCGTGTCCAAACGTAACCCGAAGGAGTTTCTGCGTCGTTTCGTGACCGTGGACGAAACGTGGGTCCACCACTACACCCCGGAAATGAAAGAGCAAATGAAAGAGCAGTCGAAGCAGTGGATTTTACCGGGTGAACCTGCTCCAAAGAGCGCAAAAACCGTCCCATCGGCTGGAAAGGTCATGGCGACCGTTTTTTGGGATTCGCAGGGTATTATATATATTGACTATTTAGAAAAGGGAAAAACAATAACAGGGCAGTACTATGCCAATTTATTGGATGAATTTGACGCCGTGTTGAAGGACCCCATTTAAAAAAGAACAAAGTACTGTTTCATCACGACAACGCCCCGGCTCATTCGTCCAGAGTTGTGACGGCTAAATTAGCACAGTTACGCTACGAACTATTGTCTCACCCCCCGTATTCTCCAGATTTGGCACCATGCGATTTCTTTTTGTTTCCCAACCTAAAAACATGGCTCGGTGGCAAGCGATTTGGATCAAATGACGAAGTCATTGCCGCCACAGAGGCCTATTTTAATGACTTTCCAAAATCATACTTTTGGATGGTTTATTGAAGCTTGAGTATAGGTGGAACAAATGTATAGAGTTAAAAGGTGACTACGTAGAAAAATAAATACATATATATACAAAAAAAAATGTTTTTTTTTTTTCCATAAACCGGTACTTATCAAACAGCCCTCGTAAACCAATGGCCTTAAATTTATTTATAATTTCTGAGAGATCTGAAAGTACCGTAACTGCATCACCTCCTGCATCTGAGATTAATATCCGCAACAACTTTTTTAGAAAACGTCGTCAAACTCAGAAACGTCAAAAATAAATGATTATAATTCCAAAAAAGAAAAATAGTTTAAGTTGAAAATGAAATGTTTTTTTTATTTGAACAATAAATATCGTTTTTATGATTTATTCTATTTTTGTCAAAAACCAAGATTTCAGGGTGCCCCCTCGGTATTGGTTTGGGGAGCAGTGTGTAAGCGGGGCATCCTTCCTTTGATATTCACCGATAAGGTTGTTAAAATCAGCACTGAGTATTACAAAACCGAGGTTCTGGCGAAAGTTATTGCTCCAAATCTGCAACGCATGTTTGAAGATGACTGGTATTATATTTTTCAACAGGATGGAGCACCTTCCCATACCGCAAACAGCGTTCAAGCCTGGTGTAAGGCAAATTTAACTGATTTTTTACCCAAGAATGAATGGCCTCCTAGCTGTCCGGATTTAAATCCTTCGAATTTTTTTGTAAGGTCGTATATGCTCTCGAAACTGAATAATTATGTAAAATATCAAATTTGGACCAATTAAAAAAAATACGTCGAGCGTATTTGGGATGAAATTCCTATGGAAGTAGTTGTAGTAGTTGTGAAGAGTTTGAAAAACGTTTAAACTTGCTGGTTCGGAAACTTGAAGGCGGAGTCATTCCAAAACATTTGTTGTAAATATTTGTTATTGGTTTCTTTTTAACGGACTTCAAAAAAGGAGGAGGTTCTCAATTCGTCAGAATATTTTTTTAATATAGTATACTTTTCATGTCATTTGGTATCCTGTAGTTATTTTTATATTTTATAATTGTATTTGTAGGTGCATATGTAGGTATGTGTGAATATTTAGTAAAATAATACTGAGTTCATTGTAACAACTTCGACGTGCTTACGACGACCCGACACAATGTGTTGAGCGGGTGTAACAATAGAAATAGAAGTTCCTTAAATGAAAAATACTAACTTTTTATTGGGAATAACGTTTATTTGCCTCCTAAAAGTCATATTTGTCAGCTGCATTTGCAAGAAAAGAACTGGGCATTGTATGCAAAAGCAATTACAACTAGGGGGCTCTTACTTTGCAGTGCTAGTCGCTTTTTATGACATAATAATGTTCAGTTTTCCTTTGGATAGCTAAAGTAATTTGGTTGAATCGCAGGGGATCGGTTCCAAGGGTTGGAATATAAAGTAAAGTGTTCAGACCTCGGGTCTTATCCGAGACTTAATTGAACAAATGGAATACGTTGAAAAGCTCTGGCAGGGTTCCTTTGAATATGAAGCTTTTACCTTGTTTTCCTTTCCCGAGGAATTAGAAATAATGGTATATAGATTTTTATTCTTACTGATCTACCGGATCATTACTTCAGAGTTCATTGAACAAAAATACATTAATACCTTAAATTCAATGTGTTACGTTACATATTTGGTATCGTTACAGAAAATAAAACGGAAAGACAAATAAGACTTAATTTTTTTTGAGTAGGCTGACGAGATGACTGCCCGCTACACTGACTAGTGTCGACATCTGCAGTTCCCAGCGCCAGCGGCATCGCCATAGGTGCCAAAATGCTGCCCTCGCGAAAAATTTTAGACTGAGACTTTTACACATACTAGTTAGATGACAGGCAAATCTGTTGATGGACAGCGTCTGCAAGAAAGAGTGGATCGTTATAAATACATTAAACAAAAAATAAAAAACATCATTTTTGAAGTTGTTGGAAAGAATACTTTAAAATACTTTAGGTGAGCCAGGACAGATTTGAATTATACGTCATACTCGTAATAGTAGATCTTTAACAAAAACGCCATTAGTCGTTCTTTGCATTGCAAGAGGCTATTGTAGAATTTAACTGCTTGATTTCGCGTCCTATGTTGAACTGCCCTTGGGTTTGGTGCTATGGATATAATCAAGTCTTTCGAATTTCAAAATGACACTGTATTTTCTTTGTCTACACATATGTTCTCTATTATGCATTCAGAAATCGTAGGTAATGACCATCATTACTACAATCAATTTTCGTCTTCAAAAACCAATACAATAAAAATAATAAGCCTCAATTTAAAAATAAATAGCCGATACGAAACGCCAGAAACGGGGCTAAAATAAATCATGACATTTTTATTTATCAAAGCTATACAAACTTAATGCTAGAACGTCTTCAAACAAAGTTTTCTACAATTTTCACGAAGATGTGATCCGTCAACTCACGCTTATCTAAACGGAACATGTAACATTTTTAATTTCGCTTAAAGGAGAGAATCTCAAATAAAGAACTTCTTAAGTATGATTTTGAGAGACGAAAACGGGCGAACGTTTATACATATTCGTATCTTATAAATATATCAAAAAGTATGTCAGTATAACGTTATAATATAATATCGCAGGAATGAAGTGAAACTGGCCGAAAGAAGAGCGCCCAGGACAGGGTTCTATAGCCAGTTTATAGGTTAATATTCTTTTATCCAAGTACAGTCGGTGTACCTACCTACGAAATTCTTCGTTTGTTTTTAAATAAATTCCTTTCTTGAAGAATCTTAATACCTTTTAGATCTAATTCACTGAGAAGACACCTGGATACAAAAACATACATTATTACTTGATAACGGGTCAAAATTAGTTCATACCTTTGACCAAAGCTTAGTTTCATATCAAAATAAAACCTTTTTAACGGCAGCGTCATTACGAAGTTTTAATTTAAATTTAAGGTTTAATTATATCTACATATTTAATGTCTGTCAGTGTCATTAGCTACGTCCACTCTGTGCCCTTTTCCTATCGACTTTCATCTTCATAGTTCAATATCAATTTCGTCTAGCGCATGCAACTAACTGTCCGCACTAGTCGTCAAGTTTCGGTTGAAGATGTGTGACGAGAGCATTCTACTTTCCGGAATATCTGGTGCCCGCTTGGTAATTCGGCATAGAAAACAAAAAAGAACACGAAAATTGTGGATGAGGGACAATTTGAGAAAACAAAATAATGTGCTGTGTGAACTAAGAGAAGATAGACACACTAATAGGTACTAAAATAAGAAAATACAACAAGAAAAAATCGACCGACACTACAAATTCCCGCCAACCTTTCGCACTGTCATCGACACGGCATCCGAGCAGTTTTTTTTCGTCGTCCATTATGGACAGGCTGAAGCTTACGCCATAATGCCTTTTATACACGGGATCCATCACCAACGAATTCGCGCCGAGCAGCTAATATTCTTAATACTGATAAAAAGCATGGAGTATCCTGAAAAAAAAAAAACAGAGTTTGTAGCATAGACTTATATATTACTTTGTTTGTGGCATAAGTTGATAACTTTGTTGAACAGAAATCCACCGAGCGCGGGAACGCACCCGTCAGGAGATGCGCTACGCTTGCAACTTAAAAGAGGCATGCGTTACGGGCTTACCTCACGTGCGCTGTTGAATTCGCTGTGACGCATGCCCTTGTTGAACGAAAAAAGGCAGTGTCGTAGCTATTAAGTAATTATCTCATATATTTTTTGTAATTAACAACAACTCTATGTCGTAATTAACTTGATAATGCTGAGCAATTTAAGTAACGACGAAAAAGCTACAATGAGGGCTCTCGCCTATGAATTCGCCGCTAGAGGCGCTAGTGTAGCGCGATGGTTAAAGAAATGTGAAATAGTCCAAAAAATTGTATTTGCCGCGGTTTTTTTTGCGGTTTTTACTAATTGTTGCAAATATTTTACACGGGCACAAGAGGCATTTCATCTTAGCTCTCTAGGTTGGCAACGCATCTGCTAACCCCCCGGGATTGCGGGTGTCTATGGGCAGTGGTGATCACTTACCATCAGGTGACCCACTTGCTCGTTTGCCTTCCTCGTCGTATTAAAAAAAACTAGTAATGGAAAATATGATTTACGGGTCAATGATAGTCACTGCTTTGAGACAATTTATTATTCGGAAATTTTCGTCCTGAGTTTTTTCCAGACTAAACGCAACACTGTAGCATGGTTGATATTTTTACGGTGCGGTTCCACGCTATTGAACAAGATTTAAAAAGAAACTTTGTTTTCACGCCCATAATAACAAACATTCACAACCACACGTCAGAAACCTCAAGCGACAGTGGTGCCAACTGGTGGGCACAAAAACGATAGCCCTCATTGCATAAACCTTACGAGAATATTGCATCAGTAAGTAAAAAGCAAAAAAAGCTGTGATAGCCTGGTGGTTTGACGACCTATGGCCTCTCAAGCTGAGGGTCGTGGGTTCGAGTCTTAGCTCGCACCTATGACTTTTCTGAATGGACCACTCTGCTTTTTTTGACCTGATACAGCAATTGGCCAAGCCAGCGTTTATCAGATTATCTTATGGACCGGGTTGGCTTAAATAAAAATGTCTGCGAATAGTGGATCAGTTTTATTTACCTACAGTGGTTCTAACACAGATGAAATAGATTTTTTTTTTTAATAAATCACTTGCTTGAACAAATCAATGACATCTTCGACAAAATCATTAGTAAAGTTATTACCTACGTGATTATTCTATTAAGTTGCATGACTTGTCTTATCATTAAAATAGACAGCCAGTAATTAAAATCATCATACGGTATGTAAAGAGAATTTGCATCATATCTATATGCTCTGGAAAACACTTCATGCCTAGTGGAGATGGGTGGAAATATTTTGTATAACTGTCCCTACCAGTGAAGACAGAAAGCCATAATATTTCCACCTATCCCCACTAAAATAAGAGTTTTAGGGAGAGGTGGAAAAAAATCCATATAACCCTACCAGTGGAGATAGCCTGGTAGGAATAGCTGTTAAATAGCTAAAACATGTTTCATTATGTAATGGTCATTTCGGAAAAATAGGGATGTTCTATGCAAAATGTCATAAATTTGGGCCGGGCATTTATAAGTCAATCAGTTAATTTAGTCAGGGCTCTTGTTTTATGTATATTCGGATTAATAGACTAACGGAGACACTGGTAAAGACATAAAAAATAAACGGAATTACTTTGAAAAAGAAGTTTGGAATTGGGAGCGAAATAAAACTTGACTAGATGTTATCCTTAATCGGCCAGGGCGACGTTGATAGGTGATTTATTTCGTGTAAGTAAAGCGAGAATTTTAAATTGCTTTCGAGTTATCTCTTGATTACATTCGGAACTCAGATACTTACCTACTATGCTGAGGCGCTAGGGATCTTTCATAAAAATATTTTTTCTTCATTCATGGTAGCGAATTGTCATATTGACCGTATTTTTATACTCGGCTACCGTAATCTGCTGATTTTGATCTCAAAAACGATTAACATAATGGGATATTTAAAGTGAGAAAAGTATTCCCCTGTCATAAAGTTTATGACATTGTCATAATATGATTGATTTTTGACAGGTCCGTGGGAAAGGTTTTTCTACTATGTCTAAACTAAAAGTATATCCCGCTCTATAATGAGCTTGTTGCCATGGCAACGAAAAATAACAAATTCATAATAATGTACCTATTCATTTCAGAACTTAATTTGACGATGTCACGTTATAGCAACTGGTGTTGATGACAAAAATGTTGATGTCGTCAGATGAAAATGTCAGATCAACTTATTTTTAACTGACTTCAAAAAAAGTAGGAGGTTCTCAATTCGTCGGAATATATATTTACAATGCACTTGCTCGGAAAGTGCACTTTGATGTGGGTCAACATCTTCATAGAAAGTGAGTGTTTTTAGCACGAATTCGCAAGTGTGCGGAAAAATTATATGGATATCTTTTTCCACACGCGTGTGGAAAAGTAGCTTTTTAATTTGCTAAATGTCAAAACAGTTTTGTCCAAACTAGTGTTTCACAGAATGATACCAAAGAGGTGTGACTTTATAATTCAGCTTTGCGCAAATGATAAAACATTTGACGAAACTAGGTTAATAATTAAAGATTTATTATAGTTAAAATATAAAACAGAAGCATAATGAAACAGTTTTTTTATTATAAGGTCTTAGAATAAAAACGCAATCATGGTTAACATAATTAAGCAAGTCCAATTCGGACCTCGCAATGCGCGCGCCCCGCGGCGCGCCACAGATAAGAATAGATCTGCACTCTCAGCTCATCATAGAGTTCCCGCCAATTGATGGTTCAAACTTTTTGAACTTTTTAATATTGTCAAACAATTGGTAACGGTCGACCGCGGTCTATAAAATAAAAATTAGGAGTCAGGAACATAATTATTTTAAATTTTGAAGATTTAAAATTTTAAAATGCAAATAATGTCGAAAGTTTAAAAATAATTTAAGACCTACAAAATTTGAGATTACTTCGCCATACTGCTCATTTAATTTGAGTCTTGTCGTAGGTATTTGTTTTAGTTTTATTGGGAACTTAGTATATTTTGTGTTTCCTCGCTTAATGCATTGTAAAACGTTGTATGACATACGTGCGGAAGGCAATTTCCAACTCGTGTCGGTTTAAAAAATTAAGGTTTAAGATCACCGGCACTCGTTGGGAATTGCCTACTTTCCGCACTTGTATCATAAATAACTATTTTAATACAGTTGCTCAATAAGTGGTATTTTTTGTAGCTACGTATCATGCGGAAAGTTGTATTTTTCGTACCTACTAGTGCTTTTTACTTTTCCAAGGCGCCGGAGGCTCCGGGGCGCCTACACCTTCCTCCTCCTCCCCGCCGGCTCACCGGCTTTGGTTTTATTGTAATTTTCTCGCAAATGTATTAAAAAACATCGTTTGGTACAGGTGCGGCAGTGTCATTTTCACTCGTCCTGAGTCTCGACCCTCGCCTCACGGCTCGGGCTTAGACACCCCAGGACTCGTGCATAATGACAAACTTTCCGCACTTATATCAAAAAGTACTAGGTATTTTAATTACATTGATAAAAAAACTATATAAAATAAGGATATGGTTGATTTCGTAATAATTGAAATAATTCATCATGCCCAAGATTTTTATTTGAATATTGATAAACATGTATGGCCGCAGCCTTTGACCGATTTCTTATGATGACAGATACAAAAAAAAATCGATATTGTATGATTTCCACCAAATGGCCCGCATCGTATCTGATCAAAACAGGTTTCACAATCTTGAAACGAGATTAAATCATGTACCTACACAGTATTTATAGTCACAGTAATTACCAATTCGCGAATAGCAGCTTGACCGTGGGCGTTTTTCGCGAACACGCGACCGTAGCCGAAAGTATGCTGCGACGCGCGATCGGATCCTTTCGGATGTCGTCGCGTGCTTGAGAAAGCTTAATATTCGATTAAAATTATTAAAAATTAAGATTTAATAATCATCATCATCATAACCACCAGCCTTTTTTCACGTCTCACTGCTGGGCACAGGCCTCCTCTCAGATTTAATGTTTGTTATAATATACCTACACAAATTTAGGAACCTACACAATACTGAGAAGAGACCACAGCGTGATTTGACTAGGCGCAGAAACGGACGTTCGCAAGCGACGGTACGGAAGCGATCTTATGCGTTGACATCGTGCAGGACGCGATCGGCTGTCGCCGCATCCGTTCGTATCTTTTCCGATCAGATACGATGCGGGCCGTTTGGTGGAAATCATACTTAATTCGCCAATAAAGAGAATATACTCACTACTTTGTATAGATTGACTAAATGTGCGAATATGGTGATGATAGTGCCAAGAAACCAGGTATTTATACGTTGTCTTTCTTTATTATTTTTCATCCTGTCACTTGTCACTCAAATATACCTAACGAATTTTCTGCAGCTAACGCAAATATTTTAATGTGGTAGCAGCGCGAATATAAAATCCCAAAATAATTGCGAAAGTAAGAAAGAAAGAGCTCTCGATCATGCAGTCAGGCGTGAAAGTCGAGATAGGTCGGCTCGACCACACGACGGTCCTACTAATTGGCAGACCAGGAGGTACAAAATAAGATTGCTACTTAAAAGCAATCCAGGAACCATGGCAGCAATCGAAGGGAAGATGAGGCCTAGCATTCCAGGCACGCCGGCAATTCTTGGATTCAGCGCCTGATGAGCAATGTCTGATTATTTGCTTAATTTTTACTATTTTGAACCCCTGACGAAAAAGAGGGATGTTTTAAGTTTGACCTGTGTATCTGTCTGTGGTATCATAGCTCCCAAACGGATGGACTGATTTCGATGCGGTTTTTTTTTTATCGAAAGCTAGTAGTTTCATTAAAATCGGTTCACCCGTTTTTGAAATATTGAACTTTGAAATGTCAATGTCGGGGGTTTTTCAACTTTTCTAAGTTGGTTAGGTTATTATTAAACCGAGCGTGTTAGACAATAAGGCGTCTTATCCTGCTGCTAATACCAACACAAATGACATACCCATGCGTAATTGCAAGATTAGGGCACGGGAATTATGCAACGGGGGCGAAACCGCAAGTGTGAAACTAGTTTGTTTAAAAAAATAATTTATTATTCTCTTACATAAACTTAACGTTAACTGTCTATGTTAAATTCCTTCTAAACTAGTAACAAAGGTTTAACAAGTTATTCGTAAACCACAAGGGTAGTTTAGCTATTTAAAACATTTAGGCAGATCTGCACAACTATTTATGTGGGTAACTTTTAAGGACCTACCTGGTTCGTAGTTTATCTTCATAATATAGGGAAAACGGGCGATAAAAACTACACGGATACTTCCTGAAACAAAAGTACTACTAGCTGTTATTTTATCTTTTAAAACATTAGTATTATTTATTCACAGCCCATTTGAGTTATCCCCATTTCCAGAGTTAACAATTATTGAGTCTCACGGTAGTTTTATGTTACAGTAATAAGAAGCTGTTTAATTATGCCTCCAAGCGTTCACCATACTGGCCCATCTGAGTGGTCCACCCCGTATATTCTTAGCTCGCCGGATAAAGGAAACCTTATTTAAATGCTCTCCGACTATAGTTCTATACTTCATTGTTAAGTGTATTCATTTTTTATCTTGTCAAATGTATCCATTTTGATCCCAAAACGTTATGAAAAACTAAATATTATTACCTTTTTTCGATTTACTACGCAATCTTTTATATTATACCCTTAATAAAAATGGCCTCGTTTTTTTAGAAACTCTTGGAAATGAAAAATGCGGTGTAAAGCAAATATTTTTATTACCGTCGTAAAAAGTGTTCGATTTTATTTATGACCCTGGAAGTTATAAACGTTGTCGTACCTACTACAGTATTTTAATGAAAGTATTATGTGAGCTAAAGAACAGGCCAAGCGGCAGTAAAACTGTGTAATTACTATAATGTACCTAATGTTTTAAATAGAAATTGAAATGAGGATTCTATCCAACAGTATTTAAATGTGTGTGTGTGTGTTATAACACTCCCCATCGTTTGTGAACCGACTTTGAGAAATATTTACTTTGCTGTAGTACCTACTTAAATAACATAAAAAAGCTTAAACATTTCGAGCAGTCACTGCTGCTTGTACCCGTGATTAAATTAGGTAGATAAATCGTCTTGTAACTTTGGCTAGTCTTCGAAACGTGTGTACCTACCAAATCCGTAATCGAAGTGAAATTCATCGATCAATCTGTCCGCATGAAATCAGATCTGCGGTGTTCATTAAGGGAGTCGAGAAAGTTTCGTTGGTATCAACTCATTGCCTATCACGAGGGACACACTCTGTCAATACGTTCAACTCCTTTTTAATTTATGAACTTTTTTACTTTTCCACTGTTATTCCTTTTATAGTTTTTGATCTGTTGTTTTTGTCTTTCTTGTGTCATCCACTACGAAAGGTTCGTGTTATTGTATTTTTATCAATAAAAACCCTAGTTCTAGTTAAAACTTTCATTTACAGTCCACCTTTAGTTACTTATCTCCAATTTTCCATTCCAGCAGTGAAAACCTTAAATTTTATGATTGTGTTTTTTATAGTTTATGATTTTACTTGTTTTTTCCCGCGACTTCGTCTGCTCAGAATTCCTAAAAACAATAAATAATTAAGTCCCGCTCAAAGACGTCACAATTATAATACTAACGAATTACAATTCGACAAATGTGTCACCGCTTCCGTTACCTACTCAGTCTTCGCCATAAACTGCGGTTGCTTGGTAACAACAACCTAGTATACATTAGGTACGATTACGTTTATCGGTTTTACACGGCAACCATGCAATTTTCGAAATAAAATGTGTCCTTAAATAAATATAGAAAATAAATGGAATAAATTAAGCGTGATAAAACAGAATCGGAGTAGTTCATTCAGGTTCCGACATAAAATAAGGAAAATTTGCTTAATTAAACGCTTTAATTCAAAAGATAAGTCATATGCTCACAAAACAATGGAAAAACATGTTCCGAACATTTTGACATTTGCGCGCAAGTTTGAACCTTATTTGAGAGAGATTGTGGCTAAAGAGGCTACAATTTGCAGCCTTTTTCGCGCTTCATTTTTGGCGTGCTGATGACATATCTACCTCTATTTATATGTAATATTGTTGCTTTAATCTCTTTAATTATGCTCAAGTACTAAACTATTTTCATTTATTTATGTGTCTAATACGAGTATGTTAATAGACACAACCGTGTGTATTGCATCAGACCGCCCGACTTCAGATTACCATAGGCTCAGGCGTTTGCTTAATTTAAGCCAAAGTTCTCTCAAGCTATAATCACTGCAATGTGATAGTGAAATAAATGGATCACTCACGTATATAAGCGAGCTTAGCCCGACCTGTCGCCAGTACCGACACTTTATCGAAACGAATGTAGTGTGTCGAATACGTGTCCATTGAGTGTTCGACCACAACAGAACCCTTAATGTGTTGCTTTTTTATCTGGACAAATTGATGTTTGTATTTTTGCAGTACTTTATACCATCCTGAACAAATTGTTAATATGCCTAATAAATAGAGATAACTAATTATCTGTCGTAAATTTAAAAGATCATTGAGTTTCTTGCCGGTATCATCTCAATACAGGTCGTTTTCCGAACCGTGCACTTAAAATATACGTCTTAAAATATTATAATTGTTAGACTATTGAACTAGTAGAGTCTGAAACTTAAGATTAACATAAGTAATTATACTCTTTCATAGCAATTGCTGACACGCTCATTAACCAGCATTTAGTTTCTTTTTTTATTTAATTTATTGCTAGACAAACACTTCATATTGTTGCCTATTTGTTTACACACTTTATTGTAAATGAGCGAATGATAGTAGGGTGGCGAACGCCTTGCAAATGTTGTTCTTATAGAGGGAAGTGGTATCTTGTATCTGGCGCTGTGTGAAGAGGTTTGCAAAAACAGGTGAAGAAATAGTTGTCTTGTGAAATGCTGCGGTAACCTTTGATATATATAATTGACGCACTTGCAAGACTTTGACAACGATATATAGTTTATTTGTGGGGAATCTGCGAGGTTTACAGAGCGTTACTTGCAACAGCGACCGTTGCGCAATTTCCAGTTCGCGCAGAGACGTCTTTGCGATTCCTCCCCATGCTAACAGACAGTATGTAAGGGCAGACTGGCAGCTTAGAGAGCCTTGTAAACTAAGGTTAATATATAAATTTACGCAGATTTACGTAAAGATTTCATGATAAAGATTAATCTTCCATCTTTCCAGCTAACGAGGATGTTCTTCGAACGCAAGATTTTTGTCAACTGGAATACCAAGATAGTTTACCGTGTCGACATTTTCTGTAAACGGATTTGTTCCGTCTGAAACCAAACTGTTTATCAGCAAGAAGAGAGTGACTTTCAAGAAATTGGACTAGAAGTTTGTTCGCTGTTTTTTCTAAAAGTTTTGAAAATATGCTCAACAATGTGATAGGTCTAAAATTACTTCGAATAGTTTTGTCGCCATCTTTGTGTATAGGTGATACAACTCCTAGTTTCCATTTGTTAGGAAACTTTTCTGTTGATAGGCTTAAGTTAAAAATATGTGTCAGTGGTGCCACTATATAGGGATCAATCAATTTGATTAATAGGGAAGTGTATCCGTCGAGGCCAGGAACGCTGCCTAACCTTAGTTCTTTAATTTCTATTGATTTCGTTTTACCTAAGTAATTATTTACATTTAAGTTTTTTTAACTAGGTAGGTCTAGGTAAGTTTAACATAATTTTTTTTCTAACATTTCTACCAAATGATATAATTTATATTTTTGGTGATGGTTTAAAAAAAGACACTTCAAAAGATTTTTCTCACTCCCACATTGCTAGTCCCGCATTCTCTATCTCAAGTGTAATTTGTGTAACATAACTTAATGTCATAAACATACAATTAATTTTAATCGATGTCAAACAAAATTGCCCGCGCATATTCCCGGTTGGGTAGAAGTGTATTATTTAAGCTCGTTGATGTATAATCATAAAACATTGCGCCGTTCTTCATCAATTTTAAGTATGAATGGAAGAGGTTTTTTTTGTGATTGGTGAAAGAGGAAAAAAAGGTTTTGATTATTGGCTCTAACAAATAGGTATTGCTTTGGCTAAATAAATCTTCAAATAAATCTGGAAGCAAAAACTGGAGATGTTGTAAAACAACAGAATGCAGTGCCTCTCACTATGAGTGCAAATAACGAAATTCTGCGTAAAGAAGTTCATGCATGTTTCTCAGATACATCTGAGGCTAAAAATCGGTTGAAAGAAAAATTTATGGAAGCTAGTAAAGAAAAGGTGTGTCCATCTTTGGCTCTGGTCCAGCTAATTTTCGAAAGTGAAATAGAGTCACCTTAATATAGTGAGAGTAACATTTCACTCCCAGAGTTTTCTTCCTACAATAGTGCATTGTATCTTTATTTTATTGTATTTTTATATTTAAACAATTTCGGTTTCTGAAAATTATTATATTGGTATGAATGACGACTCAATTCAAGAAGATTAGATAGTTTAGGCATACTGTTTCATTATTTACTAGATCTAAGTTTGTTAAATGTAATTTTTATGTAATATGCACAAATCTTATTGGAAATAAATTATTATTATTCTCTTTTATTTTTATTTTTTATTTTTGTCATAAGTCAGGTTTTTACAATATTCATATAAAAAGTAATAAAACAATATTAATACAAAATATTAAAACATTATAAAAACCTAACCTACGGTGACAGGGTGCCCGCCCAACATTTAGAGGTTGCGGGGATAGACTTAAAAAAAAAACATAATAACGCCCCAAATGTTCCCCAAGCTCGTGGTATTGAAACGTTGTAGTCTATATGCAAACGAGAATATAAAAAACAAACAGAAAAACCCAAATCGTTGGCTGCATTTAAACATCGATGGAATAGATGGGCCAAAATTGTGGCAACTAGATCAGGAAAAGCTGTAATGAGGAGAGCAGCAATAAATCTTAGTAAAATTGGCTATAAAGGCAGCAGTGCACATGCAAACTTAATATTCTTAATTGGACTTAATGTAGGTAAATATTAGCAATTTATGACATTAAATCTAAGCTTAAACTAAATAAACTACAACTTAAAACTAAATTAAATCTAAATAAGGCCCCCGTGGCATAGTGCCCAAAAGGCTGGCAGCGTTGCCTCGCTGAATAGCGATGCTAATTCTTAGAGAGAAAACTGCCAGCCCTTTGGTCACAAGTTGCATTAACTAAGCGCTTTTGTAACTCAGAAATAAGCTTGTAAGCGCTGGGACCCCATGGACCCAAAGTTTCAAACCCGACAGGAACAAAATTATAATTCGGACCGAGAGATTGATACTTAGATATGCATATGATAGCAATTTATTATATTTTTTCATTCAATATTTTTATTTGAATCTTGTCTCTTTACTTATGGGACAGCCCAGTATAATCACTACATTTGAATTTCCTGGTATTTTTTTTACATTTTACATAACCTTTCATTGCCGTATGCTGTGGAATTAATTTGTAGACCAATACTAAAAATTAGCGACCTTATGTAACTTTCTGGTGACACCTAGTGCTAGGCAGCGCATTTACAATAGCATCATCGTAGTAAAAGTCGGTCGTAAGTAAAGCCATTTAACTAGCTCACACGCTGGCCGTTTTTCCATTTCCTTGCTAGTACGTAGCACGCCGAGCGTTACGATTGTTCACCTGGCTTCTAAGAGATGGCGCTTGTGCTGCGTGCTGCATAATTAGTGAACAATCAGAA